>VYYJ01003879.1:0-15057 GCA_021029165.1 Cyphoderus albinus
GAAATTAATAGTGAATTTCAATCCAGTCTCTTTGTACAATTTTGAAACTAAATAGTTGGAGATTATGTGGTAAAATTTTCGCCTATAAAAATATGACTTTTTTGTCACATATTGTTGCCTTCTTTGTGGTGGACACTAATTCTTGACACTACTCTAGTTACATAAATCATAATATGATTCAGTGTATATAGTATATCAAGAAAATTGTATATTTACTACCCAGCAACTACTTTTCCTAATATCAAAAATTAAACGCAGCTTTCATAATACAAACAAAAAATTTATTTTATAATACTTATACCTACTATGCCTTCAATAAGCCGCAAAAGGTGAATCTGACTGCACACACTTTAATTGCTTAATGCTCGATTTACAAAACAACAATAGAAATGCTAGTTACGATCCGTGATCTTCATGCTATTGGACAGCGAAGCCCAACGAAAATAAAAAGATAACGAGAAAGTTTCTTAAGCAAAAGGGAAAAGTGGTAGAATTCTGTAAAGCAAAAAAAGTATATGTATAAATTTAATCTCATGCCCACTTTAGCTCGTTGTATTGCTCGAAGTGATTTTCAATTTATCCAGCCCCTGTCTCTCTTTGTTTCTTTTTTACTTTTGATACTGGTCCTTCTCCTTTCACCCAAAAAATCATGCATGAATAGTACGAAAGAGACAATATCAGAAAGAACGAAAAATGTGTAGCATGCATAAAATGTATTAACACAGTTGTTATATTATTGACTCATGTGTCTTGTGGAAGTGAGCATATGCATGTATACATCGAGGTTAGCTGCTCTCCAGTTTCCTCTGCTCTTTCTGTAGAGAAAAGTTTCAAGTGGTAACAAGAAAAGGTCGTTTAAAACCTATAACAAGTATGTACGACAAAGAAGCCATATTATTATACAGACCGTGGTTGAGATGGACTATTTCCTTAAAGATGAAGAAATAAGCAACAGTGGCACAACGAACCAGAAGCTTCTCCATTTTTTGAAATAAACTTAATGCTGCTTTGCTTGTCTTTTGTGTTCAGTCACCCATTCGCCAGCTTTATTCTCGAAAACTTCCTTTTCCCCTGTTATTATTATTATTACAATAGCAGCCTGTTAGAAAAACGCTGTTAGCTGGTAAAGTAGCGAGATGGAGAAAGCTGGGAAGCTAAAACGAAAACGGAAGAAATGACATCCACGGCCTGGAACAACAGAGATAGATTTGAATGTCTTTGTCGATTCTGGTTCTTTCTTTCTCCTGGCTTCCTTTTCATAGTCGTTATGCAAGATTGCCTTTTTACGAAGGAAGGGACAAGAGAAAAGGAAAATGCAAAACGCAGCAAGGATTCCCGAAAATAAGATTCCGTTTCTTTTCAGTTTCCCTGCTATTTACTGTGTAGCACAAAACCGAATAAATGCAGTATCAGACAATTTACATGTATCAATTCCATTTAAGAAGAAATAATATTGTATGTTGTATCTCCCAAAATGCGTACTTTTCCTATACTGATTTTTAAGAAAACCATTCATGGCGATATTCTTCTGTCGAGCATCAAGAGCATTCAAAATAATACCCAGATATAAGTCACTTACGTAAGGGAACGAGAGGAAGGAAATCAAATGCCAAGATTGCTTTGCTTCTTTATTTCTGCGCATTTTTCCCAAAGATTTCTAACGAGTTTGGAATGTTGCATTACGCTCTGTTAGATCTTTCCTCTTCCATTATATTATCAAAATGCCAGACCGGAGGGTTAACTCAAGATACACCTAGATGTGTTCATCTTGCTTACTGTTGATAGTTTTATCGTAATAAACTGAATTTGGCCTGATGCACAAGGCTTCGGTTGGCCATTTAGGTTGATCGAAGACCGTTCATCAGTTTCATCGACTGGACTCTATTCAAGGTTCAAGATTGCACCCACCCAAGCAACAATGCAGTTGCTAAACATTTCGTCTGAGCTTAAGAACCACGGAGCAAATCAATGTAAGTAAGAGTAACTGGTAACAGAGGGTCTATCAGAAGTAAATCCGTCATTTGTTTTGTAATTTAAATGGGGGTTCCATGGAATACGGTATCACTTCTGATAAACCCTACAATATTATGTAAGTTCTGCTTTAACTAGGATCTGACGAATGCATAGATCGGCTGATGCTGATTATATTCTTGGATTACAATATTTTTAAATACAGGCACCTTTACTCTTTAGAACCCCTTATGACAATTGTCATTTTGGTTTCACACTTTATTTTCACAAACGGGTACAAAAAACTATAAGACGACCATAATTCTTGTGTACCTTTCTTTTCTTCTACCGTTTCTTCTTACCTAAAGCACGAAAAAATTAGCAAGTAATAAACAGATTCTTCAGTTTTTTCTTGAACAAATTTTCTTGAGGGATTTAGGTTCTGCCAAAATACACCGAAGGAGATAGCGTTCAATAAAAAGCTTTATTTTGTATGCGTAAGGAATGGATTGATATTTTATTCATATGTACCTATTCATAAAGAAAGTAATCTTTTTGGATGTCTTTATTGATTTTCTCCGCTTCACTTTTATTGAATGGTGGAAAAACAAAACATTATACGTATAAGATTCTTAAGTACATCCGAGTTATATGGAAAGCACCTTTAACGAAACTATTCCAATTCAATGATACGGCACAATATTTGCAATTTAAAATTGGATTTAATCAACAACTACTTCATTTAAATAAAAAGTGCTTTAGCAATAAAAGTATTCCTAAATTAAGTATATCTTTGCTTCCAGCCAATTGACAAGTGCGTTAGCATTCATTCAGCTAAACTACTAACAGCGACATTTTAATGTTAATTAAACGCCTCGTCCAAAAGCCAGATGTGACTAAAAATAGATTTTCACGAAATTGCAATTCAAATCAACTATTGCATTCTAAACATTTGAAGCTTTGATGAGACAACCTAACAATGAGTTTAGCCAAAGATACCCATGAAATATTTTGCTATGAGGCTGTCGAAGCCCAAAAGGTTTGACAAATACATAACTAATTTCCTGCAATTGTTTACATCTTAGTGGTAATTTGCCTTGAGTTTGCCAAACGATCCACCAATAATACAACATAATCAAGGCAGAGCAACCTAAGCAAAAATAATAATCATTTTTAATTTTAAAAAAATAACTGAAGGCACTCTTTCCACTCAACACCATACTGCCTTGAGAGTAAAAAGTCAGTTGAGATAGTTGAGTATTTAGGGGTTTTATAGTATTTTTAACAGAAATCTATACTAAAAGTGTAGATAAAACTTTTTTCATGCACATTTCGGACTGTTGTCAGTGATAAATATAAAATATGTAATATTTTATATTACATATTTACAAGTTATCCGTCTTTCTTTTCTTGCTTCGAGTTCGAGCATTTAAAACCGACATCGAAGTATAGATGAAATAATTTATGACTTTTTTGCTCCATGTTTTACACACTCAACTTTAACACAGCTTTTCTAAATTTTTAATATTAAATACAAAGCAAAGAAAAACCTAGCCAAAGAAGCTACAAACAATAAACTACTGCTAGCCATCATTTGGAGGCTTTCACACTAATGGCACTTAACTAGTCGAAGTGACTTAAAAGCATATTTCTTGAATTCTCTTTTAATGCATGGAGCTCCACAAAAGAAGGTAACCCTTCTGCTTAGCTTATACTTAGGAAAAACAGGAGAATACTGTGACAAAACAAGAATATATTTCAAGCTTTTTATTTTAATACAAAAATTAAAACAGCAGCACCAAAAGACATTAAAGCATTAACGCATTAACAACATTTAATTTTACTGTTATATTCTTTTTTTAACAGTATTTTTCAAAGAAAGGTGATTTAGTGTTCAATATCAAAACCAAACCTCCTATGAACAGAAACAAAAGCGGGCAGAAAACAAATGAAACTTTGAAAATCAAGCTTGATCCTTGCTCCAAACTTTCACAATTACACAGTTACGCATTTCGCACAGTAAAAATTGTTTCTTTACAATCACGTTTATAAAATGTTAGACGTTTATTTACTTTTCAGTGGCCCCATTTCTTGTGGACAATGTGGACCCAAAATAAGTTGTAAAGTGCTTCGAGAACTACGGTGATTATGAAATTGTAAAGTGAAAAATAAATAAATGAAGCCTACATAGGTTAAACTGTTACTACGTTTTATAAGTTGTCCAATAAATAAAGAAGCGTTTCATCTTGTCACTTTCTCAGAATATTCAACAACTGCGTCCGTCCAATTTCTACTCAATAATTATTACATTATTATTATGTTGAATTCCTTTTTCATTTTCCAAATTTAAAAACATTGATTAGTCCCATGATGGGGACTCCCATCCTTTTATTGTTGGATCTTACCTTATGGGGACCTTACATGTTGGATCATGCAATGAGGAAGCATTTTTGAGGCTAAATAATTCAAATCGTGATTAATAAGTTTACATGCAAGCCTGTTGACTTTGCACCCTAGAAGTAATACGACTTTTGTACTAGTAACGGAAAGTTCGTGGTTGTAATTGATTTTTAATATAGCCATTTAATGAGAATTTCGTATAAGTAATTGTTCCCATTCCTGTTTCATAATGCGGCAAGTGGTTTAAACGTGATGAGAGAACGGACATGCAGAATCGGATTCCGCTTTCACTGCCACGCGCCCTAAAAATTAAACGTAGAATTACATTGCATCAATGATAAGAAATGAATATTTCGGTGGCAAACCGAAACCAATATTCTTACTTTGACAAAAAAAAAAATAATGAAACGTTTTTTCAGTTTTTTGGTTTATCTAATCATTCGTTGAATTAATTCATTTTCTTCATCTCAAGCGCAGTATAGTAGTTTCACTTCTTATTTTTTCAATTTAGCTTGAATTGGTCTTCATATCTAATGCAAGAATGGGTTCGCTGGAATCGAACAATAAAAGGAAGGAGAGCAAGAAAAGTAGTCACAGAGAAGTTGTAGATGTTATTATGCATGTAACGACCATCCCATTCATTTGTTTAATACGAGACAATGACAAAGTATCTGAATTTTCCACAGAAAAGTGCTGCGTAAGATATTGTCGTACGTTTTAGAAATGAACAACGCAGCAAAGAAACTAACATATTACGAAACGGTAGAGAAAGAAAAAAAAACGCCCGAAATGCTCTCTTAGAAGACCTTAGCAGCACGATGTCTGCAACAATGAAATGACTGTTGGGAGGAGAGAAGTGTGAGACGATGGAGATTTTTCATTCTTTTTCATACGAGATATTAATATTTTTCTGCTTCATGGAACTCGTATAAATAAAACCTGGGTGTCTTGAATTAAACAAGGGGACAGAGACAAAATCAGCCAAATAGAATAGAAAACTTTTCTGCTCATCTTTCCGGCATTGTAAGGTTTGTTTCATTTTCCTCTGTATTCTAGAAAAGATGTGGAAACAAGATTTTAGTCGGGAGAAAAGGAAATCATGGTTGCTTTGCAGTACATAAACGTGTCTTTAGCTTGCTCAGCAGAAATAGTACATCATAAAGTATAAATATTTACACATATTCACACACTGAAACTTTCTGTATTTTATTCCATTTCACGTTTTTGCTCGACAAGAAAATATTTATGTGACGATAAAGGAATACGTATGGACCAAAATGCATTACAATGTTAATGTAAAACGCACACGTTTGAAAAAAAGAGAAAGGAACCTAGGAAGACAGCGTGAAAGAAATAAGGAGAAAGAACAACCCAATAGAAATGGATCATTAGAAATTATAATAATCCTCATTGGGAGAGAAACACTTTAGCTGGTTTGTTAAGAACAGTCTGGAGATAAGAAAAGGGAGGAAAGTTGGACGAAGGAAAAAAACTTTTCCATCATTGGGAACATTATTACTGTTATTATTATTCTCTGACATGAAGAGTTTGCTGATTACTCGTTCAGATGAAACCTCCCTAGAAAATGGTTTATATAGCCGTAACAAACCAACGTTCGCATAATATATGAATAATGCATGTACCTCGAAACTATAAATATTCTGTGTAAAATTATTATTATTATTATTATTATAACTATTACTACTGCACATTGTGAGAGAAAGTGAGAGTTGTGAAGTAAATGAGAGAAGAGCTGTTGGAAGACATCAACTTTCAGATTTATAATTTCCAACACATCTCCTTTCTCACTCAGTCAGAAACAGTTGCAGTGAAAGTGGTGCGAAGGAGGATCCAGCGAAGCATCTTACCTATATAAATATGCTTTATGTGGTGTACTGACGGCAGTAGTAGCGGCAGCTTTGGTATATTTTGACATAGGAGTCAACTTTTACTTTACTAAAAGTTTTTGTTTGGTCTTTTCCGAGGTACACACTATTACTATTACACAATACAACCTTAGACGGTCCCCGTAAATGTATGTATTATTATTAGGTAGTAAGCATGCATATTTACTATAGCGACATGCCCTGCTGGTTTTCCTCTGACGATGTGCTCTGATGTGTGCAAATTAATGATGAATGAAATGAATGCAAAAAGGAACATGGTGATGGGGATAGATGAACAACTCGGCGGGGTGCTCCAGTCACAGCTGAGTGTGGTGGAAGCAGGGTCTTTCTCTCTTTTCCCAAGTCTTCTGTTCTGTTACTGTACTCTCTCTTCTCTCTTTCTCTAGTTTTTCTCTTCCTGAAGTGTGTTCTGTTCCATTTCAAAAAAAACTTTTCCAAAACGAACGCATTCTATTCACTTGAAAATTCTTAATCCTCCTCAGCTTTTCGCACATGCCGCTTCCCATTCCTTTATTAATGATGTATTTTGAATATTACTGTAAGATTATAAAAGCATCACCGTCACCGGCAACCCAACCAGCGCACAGCAGTGGTTACAAAACTTGAGAACAGGCTAGGGAGAACGGGAGAAGGCGTTTTCCTTTTCAAATGCATTCAACTCCACAGCAGTCAGTTTTCCAGAATGATAATGCATTCATTCATAATGTAGCTTCATTTTATCCAAAATGTATTTCTCTTTTAAAAATATTACCTGTTTTTATCTATGTATAAAACATTTATTGGCAATGTGGGCTTAAAGAAAAGCAAGAGATGAAAGAAATAATACTTTAGGGGCAATAATTCCTCTCACAGAATATTAAATCAAAGCTAGTGCTGTGAACACATGATGAGTGTATGTGATCATTATTACTATTTTCATTTTCATTATTATTATGAAGAGGCAACACCCCCCATAATAGTCGTTCCCAATAATAGTGATACGAAAGAGTGCTGTCGTCTGTGCAAGGGTGTTTCTTTTTAGACTTCTGATAATCATATGCTGAAAGTGATTTTGTTGCTGTTGTCAATTACGAATCCACAGATTTTTGGGGTTTCAATTCAATCGCTGTTTAGTGCTCCTCGATCCGAATAAGTTTTTTCATGTCAGTGTGGCTTGTTTTCATTTACATTCAACGCTTCACCGCGATTTTAAAAGTTGAATAAATCAAAACATTCACTGTCAATCCGAACGTTTCTTAATATTATGTTTAATTAGAAGGAATATATCGAAACGTAAAATGTCTGGTGTTTTATGCCTTTTATGCCCTCTTTAAATAATATGAGAAAAGTGAGACAAGACAAGAGTACAAACTCCATCTGGAAAGAGAACATGCTTACCTCATATTAAACACATCCTGCTTCACGAATTAGAACATAAAGGTTTCTTTTGCTTGTTTATTGCCCTGTCCTTCTAGCAACAAACATATCCGTAAACATATTCCGCCTTCCATTTCTTTCTCCTGGTAGTCTTATTTACAAAGGAGAACATGAAAACGAAAGTTACTTTTGGTTTAACAGTACAATAAAAGTTCCAATTGCTTCTCATATTTTTCTTTCAACTCCAAAATTTCTTCATTACAAGCAATACCCGCTCACTGGGAATACATTGGAACTAAAACATGCCATGATTTTACAAAAATAGAATAAACGTACACATGCGGCTAACAATGGAGCTCTCACAACCTTATATAGATATGCTCCGAGATATTCATTTGTAGATGTCGTATAAATGAAAAACAGTGCTCGTGCTTGCTCCATGCAGCTCTAACAACAATAGCGTTTCTGTGTAGTGCGTATCTTGTGATATACTCACTCCCTTCTGTGTAGTCGACGTGGTGGCCACCAGAAATTGGTCAGAGATGCACACTTCTGTGGAACCTGTACAAAATCATATACTCTGGATACTTCAGAGTAAACTACGAGCATTATAATAACTGAATAGTCTTTAAAAGGGATTGTATAAACGGAGAAAGACTTCGACAATTTTGGGGATTATGCATCAAGTTCTTGACTGAACATTTTCTCTTGGCTTTGTCAGTTCAGTCCTTAAACTTTAGAGCAACACCTTCCAAAAAGCACTAGGCGCCAATTCTAGCCTTACATTTTTAAAATATAGAAATATGTTTAGACGAGTTTGAAAGTAGCTGCATTTTATTGTTGTTATTATTGTTTGAACTTTGAGTAATGTTAGATTTCATTACTTTGTTTAATATGTCCAATTCCAAACAAAACCAACACTGCCACTTTCAACTCGTAAAATAATATTACGATGTCGTTTCAAGCACACAGGAAACGGAAAAGCGTCTTCTTCCCTCATAGGAATGTGTAGGCGCAGGCAGCAAAACAATTATAACGACAAGTGCACCCGCATAGAACATAAAATTTGAAGATACTATGCAGTAACAAAGACATCTCATAATTCAGTTAGACTAACCCCGTATTAATAATAACCGAAGAACCTAAAAACATTTGTTTCTGTTTCTCAAAGTAGGCTGTAATCTGTATAAAAATGTCGTTATCATGTATTATCATTCTAGCCCCTCAAACAATCTCAAAATATGATTGTCTCATTCACAGCCTCCACTTACATGAAACTTAAAGCATAAATGTCACATTACATTGGGTGTAAATATAACTCTGAAGCATCTTGTCTATTCCAATATTACATGTGTCCTCATATTCCTTATTCTTTAAATTATAAAAATCTGATCGGGTTGCCAATGAAAGGTGTACGTAATAAAAATCAATAAGGAAAACTACAACTGACTACAAGTATACTATTTTTTCAAAAGCTATAAAACAAGAGATAAACACTATTTTTGATGTGCTAACCATCATTCCTTCCCATTCAACATAAACTGTTTAAATTGAAGATTTCTACTTGCGTATAAAATTTGGATGTCACACACTTTGTTTGGTGAAAGTAAATGAAGTGAAAGTAAACAGAACGTGCAAACAAAGATACTAATTTTGGTAATAAATGTGATTAGAGCGAGGTTGGTTCCTCGAAAATAATAAATCAACTTTGCTATTGGTCATTCAGTTGATAAACAATGCTTAATGCTATTTGACGTTAGCAATTATACATGCATCTAAACATATTGTTTACTGGTGACAACTATTTAATTTTTAGACTATAATGTGAGTTGAATGTAAACAAAATGGGGTGCAACATGCAATACTACGGGTGTTGTTGCTCCGTTCCTAACAACTTTCATTCTACATTCATTTATTCATAGCATCTGAAATCAAGCAGAAGTGTGAGAAGCGTGACAACCTCGTTTTACCTGAATTTAGGATAACATGACTAAACGGCAAATATTCAGCAAAGTTACAAAGGTAAAAGGCAATGGCATCTGGACGATGCAATATTTCCGCTTTTTGGTAATCAGCTAAATTGAACGGATGCGTCGTACGATGTCATCAAATTACAAACACGCCCTGTTTCAGTTTACAGCATTACCCAAGAGGATATGAACAGGAATTGAATAATTGGATTAATGTAATATTAAAGACATTTTCACTATAGACATACATAGGTATCCGTACAATTTCCAAAATAGTAAACACTTTATATTTAATTATTCTTACGACTCGGACTTTCCAAATAATAGACATCTTTACCTCCATTTAAAAATATATGAAGATTGATATTTTGTAGTAAAGCACAATGCATCCAGAGAACCAAAATCTTACTCTTCATCTTGGAAGAGTAACTTCACAATATTATTAATTCTTTTTCGCAATTTAGTTCAAATTCAGGAATAAAATGTAGAGAGAAGTCTTTGACAAACTTTAGTAAGGGAGCTTTGCCTCCCGAAACTTATTGTTCTTAAAGAGAGATTATCAAAAGAAAATGAATAAGACTTGGAAAACAAAGTGGGTTGGCAGATAGTAATAAAAGGCAACGATCCCAACTGTTTCTTGGAAGTGAGGAAGGGAAGGGAGGAGTGGAAATTCCCACACAAAGAGTACATACGATTCTTGTTTATCTTGATTGACTCCATCTACCACCGGTGCTACCACCACGTTTTTTTCTTTCTTCCACTGTCCCCTTGTTTGATTTTCCTTGGTGAAAGCTGATGTATTTGAGTATACATACTTGCCAATATAGAACTTCTCAGCAGCACCACATAATTCACTTCAGAAAAATGTGTCTACATTAAATAGATTCTTAATATTATACTTTGTTACGTAGCATTCAGTGTATAAAAGGAGACAGATATCGAGCGAAAGTAATAATAATAAAGAGCACTCGAGTCCATCGAGCCAGCGATAGTATATCGACTCAATATCTCATTACTTAAGTGGACCGAAACGTGACAGCCGGAAAGAGACAGGAATTGCCATGTTCGGGCAAAGGGCGATTAGTGAAGGAAAGGCTAGCAGGCAAAGACAGGATTCATTTATTTCGTATCTTTTTCTTTATTCTCTTGCCGTGTATGACTTGAGTTGAGTACCACTGGCAAACTCACTTGCACGTTGCTTGCGGAAGTCTGCGAATGCGAATCACAGGATTAAATAGACTCTTTCATTCTGAAAGTAATGGCTCGCGACCATCATTTGGGGAGGAAGGGAACAAAGACAACGGACAAAACAG
The DNA here is from genome assembly GCA_021029165.1 of Cyphoderus albinus. Classification (NCBI taxonomy): domain Eukaryota; kingdom Metazoa; phylum Arthropoda; class Collembola; order Entomobryomorpha; family Paronellidae; genus Cyphoderus; species Cyphoderus albinus. The sequence continues at coordinate 10,897 of VYYJ01003879.1, forward strand.
AAACAGGAGAAAAGGCATGAAAAGAAAGGAGAGAAGAAAAAATATGGACCAGAAAGAGGACTACCAATCAAATCACCTCGTTTCTACTCTTGTCTCCTCTCGCTGTTTGTAAGTACACTTGGAAGTCCAGTGGAAGGAGTGCTTCATAAATTGTCAGGAAAATGTTAAACATACACCAAGGAAAGAAAGAATGAGAATTGACAAGGAATCGCTGTAAAAATTGGTAATATGATATGAAAAGTTGGTACGAATTTAGTGACAGAGCAACAAGCATAATTTACTAATGCCACTCTATTATACATTGTATAATGTTATACCTATTATATAAGAATGTATACGCTATATATATATATATCAATTCTTTCATTTAATTTAGACCGTAGAATAAAGAACGAGTACAATTCTTTTCCTGTGCATTAGCAAAAATAAAAATATTGTTCACAGGATAATATAAAGTCTGAGGGAAAGGAAAAGTACGAATTATTATTATTGCTCACATTACGTTGATGGAAACTCTCAGTTCTTTCCTTTCATTGCTTCTGATGAGAATGCTTTTTGTGTGAAACGTTTCTTTAAAAAACTGCTATTCAGTAATAATAACACATTGAAGTGGGGATGACAGGAGTTCCACTGAGCAAACACTGAGTTGTGTAAAAATAAATGGAGTGGTGACACTGAAAACTTTCTTGTACATAAAGGCATGAATTTGCGTCATCATTTACCTACGTTTTAAGAGAAAGCAACCGTTTTCTATATTGGTCTATAATGCCATTGGTCTATATGACCAGGGCACTTTGTGCTTCTTCGCTCAAGTAACGTATGCCACTACTTCTACGATGCTCATGCTTAGACTCGTCATTGGAAGTTGGAGTAGTCAGAAAGAAGTAATCAAAAGGTTAATACGAAGCAATAAGTGTAAGTATAGAGTGGGGGTTTCAGAGGTAGACTTCTATTCGACTCAATCATGCTGACAAGACAAATGCAATTATTTATTTTTCGCTCAAAAAGTTCCTCCCTAATAAAAAGCAGTCAATCTAATGACCTCCTCTTGCCAATTTTCTCTCAACTAACTAAATTACAGCTGCTGCTGCTGAGAAGGATAGACTGTGATTTGGAGTGTGCAGGCACTGACTGGCAAAATCAGCTACAAAGTTTTAACTTTTCAAATGAACTGATTAATAGAAATAGATTATAAAGTTGCACATGTGATGCTAGAGCTGCAACGCACTAGCGTCACATTTGTGTTAGTGATAAAATTCAGTGAGGATTGGGATGTATTATGAAGAAGTAGACCCGTCCAGAAACGCAGCCATAGAACATTTCTTGGATTTACGTCAACAATATCCATGTTTACTAAAGCCTCACTTGATGATCATTACATCTGGTTGAATAGGTGCCCACCCTAGCGCGGTAACATTTTGTCGAGGAGAATCTAGCAAGAGGACAAGTTCATCTCATCTCCTTTCCCTTCCACAAACACACAAAATATAACTCAATTCAACACAACTCAACTCGGCTAAATCTTCCATGAATAGGACAACATGTAGAGACAGGAAGCCATGTGTAGTCGTTATCCACAAAAATCGATATCTTTCATCATCCCATAATAGTGGTTGCCTTCTCCACAAAGTGCCAGGAAAAAACTTTTTCAGTTGTTGGATGATTCTGATGCTCGGAATATACATTTTTCTTATGTTATTTTAGAATACCAGTAACTTACAAAGTGGGACAACAAGAGAGAGTAAAAAAATTGTTTACTTGCTACAAACAATTTACTTATCAATTCCCACTAGTTTCCATCACGCACAGACAGGGTGCAACCACCCACACATGACACGTATATCATCGACATCAACTTCTATTTCTCCATCGAAAATACGTAGTTATGTACATTTGTGAAACATTTGGAATTTGAAAATCTACCAATTGTAGGAATAAGTGACGAATGAGCAAATCAAAGTGAAAAACTTGATTTGGTCGGCATACAAGCACACAAGTGTTGTTACAAACTTTCACAAAACTTTCTAGATTTAAGCAGAAAATGAAATTGTCTCAGTGAAAGACAATTTCGTGGTCGTTTCATCATTATTATTATACAAACTTATCATTGGCAATTGTAGCTCGGGGAAAGACAGTGAAAGAAGTTAACATGCTAAACACACATGTCGCATCGTAAAAAGTTATGACACTGCATAAAGTCAACGGAGGACTTTAATAACTTGAGCGTATTAGTTTAGTTGTGCACCCATCCTGCGAAGATGAAAGAAAATAACAGGGTGAAGAGGATGCCAGCCAGAATAATTATTGTCAGTTGAGTCAGTTATTGTTGAGCTTTTATGAATGTACGCGCTTATTATTTCGTTGGACTTGCAAACAACCAACTCACATTTCCATTTGCCATTCCGTTCTATCTTGTAGTAATAAGTTTTAATAATCCCAGGTTATTTCTTATCGTGAATATCTTGGAGCAATTTTTATTTCTACAACAAGTGATCTATTCTCTTCATGGCTGCTCTGCCGTTGCTCTAACATTCTGCCTACGAAAAGTCGTTAAGTGGTTTAAAAGAATGAAATAGAATGTGTGAGATAGAGAGAGAAAATTTATCTTCTTTTAATGTATAAAATTGTAATGAAAATTTAACTGTAGGGCAGTCAGTGGTGTACAAGAATACTCTGGAGAAAGAGAGAGAGAGAGTGAGGAAAGATAGGGTACTAAACCTAAGTCACTGGAGCAAATGTACATAATTTTTTCCCTTTAACTTCCACGTTATGTTTTGGAACATGGCTTTGGCATGACTTCATAGTATATATTTAGTATAAGCATATTATACTTTTCAAAGACATCAGCCAACAACTGTCTTTATCTCTCCACCCTACAAATGTATGCAAAAGGAAAAAGACAAGGGACGACACTAGAAAGACGACATACAACTTTATCTCTCAAATTTTCATCCTTCGTTACAAGAGCCAGCCCAGCAGCAACTAGCAGTTTCTACTTTCATACTTTCCCCTACGGAAAGAACTGATTTGAAGCCGGACGTTTTTGTGAGAAAATGTATACACCTCGAAAGAAACTGGTGCATTCTGCTTTATTATTATATGCGGTAATGTATTATACACTTATGTACAATTACGTACTTAAGTTATAGTTACAGTTGACGTGTACGTCAAATTTCTTTTTTATTAACAATGGCCACCAGTAACATAACAAAAGGATGGAAACCTGTGAACCACTCGACTTGGTGAAGAACTATAGTTCATTTGCAATTACATTATATCTTGTTCTTAATAGAAGATGACGACTTAGCAGAATAATATTGTGGCAGGAATACTTACAAATGTGTTCCCGCGGATTAGCTCAGTTAACGTAGAGCCTATTCCATCCCATGTTTTACTATATACAAATCGATTCGTACTTATTTTTGCGAAAATATTTTTAATACCCTACAGAGGACAACACAAATTCAAGTAATACGCTATTACACGAACATATCTGATGGAACCCATTCAAATGATTGCGCTATCACAATTAGGCTATGAGTTAAATACAAAATATTGTAAATTAAACAACCATCCACCCTCCAGCTTAAATTCAAACTGCGTGCTATGATCCGTCTACCTCGCCATTGCTTGCAATCCGAGAGTTAACTTCTGCTGGTTTGCTTCGCAACCTGACTCTCCTGATTCAGGTCCTGACCCTCATAGATCTATGACTAATCATGAACCACATTACTTTTTGAGCAAGTCCGAGGATCAAATAGACAATCCGCACGAAAAATGATAGCTAAGATAACTTCTTAACCATCAAGCTAACTTACCGACTCTCAGCAGAATGTTAGGCCAAATACGAACGGTTTCATTTGAGCGTGTTTGCTTTATATAGATCTACCCGTTTTAAAGATGAAAAGCGCAGCTATGAATGTTAGCAGCTATAAAGGATGTACTGTGTGACACTACGGTAGAAATAATGGCTTTAGTGGTGGTAAGGTTTGCAGTGCAACCTTTTAACCTTCTTGAGAAAAAATAGTGGTGACATACCATATATGTGTCGTAAGGAAACAAAAGGAAAATACTTTCTACAAAAGGTAGCATGCAACCACCGCAAAAAGAATTGAATGAATTCATTATGAGACAAGACTTTCTGCTTCTCCAATTTGATTT
>VYYJ01003880.1:0-15055 GCA_021029165.1 Cyphoderus albinus
GATTTTATTGTAATTAATTAGAGATATTACTACTGTAAATTATAATCAATAATGTTTAATAATTTAGTAAATAAGCTTATTATTGCTTCGTAGCTGATTAAAGAACGCTACATCAACCTGAATGAAGAAGGTGCTCGCAAACTCTTCACAATCCCGGCGGAAATCCCCGATCCGAACCCACCTTCCGTGATGGAGCCACACTCGGATGATGAAGATCATCTCAGCGACGTGCCTACGGACTGCGAGGCAGCCGAATTGGACCTCGATAATAAAAGTGCACCGCCAACATCATCTCAGGTCCCGACTCCACTACCTCTGGAGCCTGGGGAAAGTCGACAAGATCCCAAGGAAGGGGCGAGTGAAGCGGAAGCTGGGGGAGACGAAAATGAAAATGACGAGGATGGTGACAAGGACAAGAAAGAAAATGAAGGGAAACAAATTAGAATGTTGCCGGTGGTAGTTCCCGAAGTCATCATTGGCGACACTCTGATACTGCTTTTGGAGTGTACGAAAGTGAAGCCCCTGGAGAATCGGGGAAATTTGCGAGATGAGGAAGATCATGAAGAAGAGAAAGTGGAAGAAGGAAACGAGGAGAAAGTTGAGGAGTGTGGAGAAAGTGAGGAAGATCGTGACGCGGATTACTACATTACGGAGAAAACGGGACCGGAAGAATTTGAGGAGGCGAAGGAAAATCGACCAGATTCGTAAGAAATTTAATGAATTTGAAAATGGGTTTACAAATTGTTCATAAAAGTTGTATGCAGATTACATGGAAAGTACGGGAAAGAAGAGTACGCCGCAGGGGTGTGGTGCCCAAGGACTTACGAAGACAAGCGTTTCGTGATGCTCAAGTATTTTCCGCAGTTCGTCACGGACATGCTGATGCCGGCGACCCCAGAGCCGCCCAAGTATCACTTCTATTTATTCTCTGCTTTGTTCGCAGCTGAAATTTCGGAGCATTCTGAGGTTACCCGAATCTGACAATTATTCTTAATTACTCTTTCTTCACTTGCACTTTCTTAATCACAGCGACGACAATGGTCAATGCGACTTGAATGAAGAAGAAATTAAAAATGAAGGCGCAGTCCAAGAGGAAGAATGAAATTCTTAATTATATGACCTGTATTAATTAACCACTTTCATAAAACCACCATAATTAATTGCTACTAAATTGTAGTGTAATTTACATTATACTAAAAATGTTTTTAAAATGCATGAATATTCAATAATTATAAAATCAAAAACTAATCTATTAAAAGACAACCAAGACTTACAAACAAAGTTAAAAGACCCATGAAATTAAATGTAGTTAATTAACTTTCACACAGGACTAATTGATGAAAGTTTTAAATAGTAAACTTTTTTTATTTTTTTAACCATGCGGGGGAAAAATTGCTCACGCTGACCGTGCATTTGTTAACCTGCTTCCTTTCAAACCTGGAAAACGGACACTTTTAACGGATTTCCGGATATCAAATACAATACTTCATATCCTGTCCGCCCGCAACTACTTCCAATCCAATTTAAATATTGATTTATTTAAAATTAATCATTCTTTAAAAATATTAAACTGCATTGAGAACTGCAGTATGTAAAATGCAAGGCAGATGTGCTTGCAAGCAAGAGAACACGAATCTCGTCGAAACTCGCCGAAAAAATGCTCTTCGCATCGAAAAAGGAGGGCGATGTTTTAAAAGCTCTAAAATGGGCTCTAACTGGGTAATTAATATTAAATTAAGATATAATTTAAGTTGACAGTAATAAAGATCAAGACCCAGATTTGATTTGATTCCTCAGAGCTGAGCTTTTTGCGGTTAGCGTGAACGGACGGAACAAGCGTCTTCTGCGTCTACTGGAATGCTTCGATCCAATTTTCTCCACGAGGGAACCCGCCGAAGCTGGATTCTTCACACAGCAGATTTTCTCTGGCGATAAGAATGACGTTGAGGTGCTTATCGATGGGAATCCCTTTGCACACCTGGACATTGAACATCCCACTTCCATCGCCAGTCTCGTGGGAAAGTTGACCGCTCCTGCTTCAGACACTAATCAGACAGGAGGTCACATGAACACAAATCTCTCACAAGGGGAAAGCATCAAGGGAAAGTTGGGTGGGATTTTGGAGAAAGTTAGTAAAAGTAGCAGTAAAAGCAATAGTTGCAATGCATAGACTTTATATCACAGGGGAATAAACCTGTTCAGTTCAACTCAACGTTATGACAATTTCTAAACTTGTTAATTAATGACCAAAGACATCATTTGCATAATATTTACTTTCTGCTCGTGCATTATTTAAGGAGATGTGAATATGGCATTGACATTGACTAGCAAATAAAACTGTGTTTATTAAAAGAAGTTTTAATTCTCATTCAGTTTAAGAGTTTTGCTAAAATGACTTCTATTAGTAAGAAGCATGTTAACATTGTTGATGAAAGCGAGAATCAAACGAAATCTGAAGCGTCGTCGCGATCTCGAGCAAAGGTTCTTTTAAACTTACTCAATCCCTAAACTTTGATAATTATTTAAGTTTTTAGTATAAAGAGTAAGTTAAAAATTTAAATTTCTCTCAGAAACGATGGAAAGCGGTTCTTGGGGGCTTCACAGCGGAGAAATCCGCCATCCGAAGCACCCTGCAATCCCAGGAGGGAGGTCTTATCGCGGAAATTAAACGATCGGAGAAAGAACAAAAAAAGGTTAACTAATATATTAATCTAATGAATGTATATTACATACCTACACGTTTGGTCAGGTTACAGAATACCACCCTCCAGAAAACTAAAGAGGGGGGTATTATAGTAGAGGGTGGTCTGCTGTAACCTGACTACCGGTTAGTTCGGTTACAGAATACCACCCTCCAAAAACATAGGGCGAGTCTAGAAATTTTTACATATCTAATCCTAACCTGGACTCAATTTTCGCATTCAAACCTAACCCAACCTAACTGAAATAAATGAAACGTTCAATTTCATCTACCTAATCCTAACCTGGACCTAATTTTTAAATTTAAACCTAACCTAACCAATCCAAAATGAATGAAATTTTCATTTTATTTAATCCTAACCTGGACTCATTTTCACATTCAAACCAAACCCAACCTAACTGAAATGAATGAAATTTTCATTTTATCTGATCCTGAGTGGGCGAGGGTGGTCTGCTGTAACCTGACTACCAGTTAGTTCGGTTACAAAATACCACCCTCCTAATAACAAAGGGGGGACCCTTGCAATGGAGGGTGTTATTTTGTAACTCAGCCTACACGTTTTATGCAAATTAGTTAAAAATGAAAATTAACATTCAATTATGTAATTTTCTCCTCAAAGAAAGCGCCTTCCAGGGAAGGTGTGCTGGCGTTGCTCCAGTCGCAGGCGAACCTGACGAAAAAAGTGTTCGAGAAGCAAAAGTACTCTGCTCGAGATATCCTCTCTAGAAATGATGCGGCGGGTCTGAGAAAACGCCGGACTCTATCTTCAATAGACAGTGGTCTGGGCCAGGCTGAGCGTGCTAATTTGGTCAAGTACACGTCGCTCGCAAAACAAAAGTACCCCATTACGCCAGAAATTAGGGTAAAGTTGAATAAAATCAAGCTAAAGAACAAGGCAGAGGACCGGCGACGCGAGGAACTCGCAGACTCTGAAAAAAAGCCGGGGCTTTTCGAACGCCTCTTTATGAGCACGATTGTAGGCCAAACGCTGCGAGCTTATCCCAGGTTCTATTCTATGGATCCCCATGAACATCTTCCGGAGCTCTGCAGGAGGTGCAGAAGGCCCCTCAAGGCTACCCTCATCAGCAGGTTTACAGCCGTGGGAATCCTTTTCGCCATCATCCTTCCGGTGATGGGGATTCTCCTTTTGTATGCGAATAGGGAGTTCATTTGTGTCGTTTGTGAGGAAGCCTACGTTTATGGCGATTTAACGACGGCCAGACCTCAAGATTCAGAAGACTGAAAGTTTTAAAAATATTTAGTAATGAATATCTTTAAGTTCATGTAAGAATTGTGTTGATTGAGTGTGATGCGTCATCCATTGGATTATTGGAATAAAGACTTTTTGCTGAGTCAAGAGTAGCGTACTAAAACTTTGTATGCACAATGACAAACACACATCGCAAAATTGCAAATAAAACTGCAACATCAATTACAAAACCTGCATCATCATCAGAATCAGGGACAAAGACAAAATAAAGTTACTAGTGTAGTATCATATCATCATTGACTTTGTTTCGTCTGTCCTTCCTAAAACGTTCATGTTATTCATTTGCATGTATCAAGTGGTTCATGCAACTCAAACCTTTACACTTTTTAAGCTACATAACATATGCAACATGCAACATTCTAGCAGGGTATTTCCTTCTTAGACTCTAGTAGGCACTATAAATATGGGGCTACTTTACTACATACTTTGAGAGTAAAAATCATTTTTTATAGAGCAACGGGGACGAGTAATCTTATGGAACTATAAATACAATGCGATGGAAAGCTATCGACTCAGCCAGCTGAATTCCTGGATATTTTTATGCAGTATTATAACAAGTAAGTTGTAACTGGTTGTAAGTATCACATCGGGGCATTGCATTGCCTAGGACTAGGATTTTTTATGCATGAACATTGAACATGAACTTTTTTGCAAAGTCAGACTCATTCTAGGCTGAACTCAGTCAAATTAAATATGAAAGACGCAAACGGAGAATAATGATTGCAACTGCGGATATTGCACAATTTATTTAGTCTGTGCTAGATCCTAGTAATTCCAATGGTACATATTTACACGCATTAACGTTCTATCCAAAGAATTAAAATAGCAAAATATCCTTTACGAACGAATTGTGAAAGAAAATCAGTCAAAAGTAAAAGTCAATAAGTCAATAACGTTTAAGTTGATATAAGAAAGCTAGTCATTGAAAGCTATAATTAGAAAATAACAATAGTACCTTATCATCCGAACAAACAGCGACAGCGATAACCTGACAAAAAGCTATAACCTGAATCACAATCGTGTCCACGTGTGTAAATTCCAAAAGTGAAAACAACTTTAAATTACAAAAAGATGAATTAAAAATGGTGAAAGAAGTTTGTTTACACGTTTATAGAATAATGGAGATCATGAACAGTGGAAGTGAGTGACCATTCAAGTGGACATTGAACCGGACGCGGACATTCCTTTCATTTTTTGTTTCACTTTTTAATTCTGTATGTAATTGTAATAAAGATGAATCATCGTTTTCATTTTGATTTTGATTTTTTTCTGTAATAAAAAATACAAAAATTGATTTCAATTAAATCCAGTCCGTGGTGAACGAATCAATGGGAAGCCCACTTTGACTTGACTCAACTCTTTCTGGACTCTCTCAGAAAAGTAAACGTTAACTTAACGCTTGACTTTGATTAGCAGATTGTGAAAGTCGTTATCATCATCATATCGTGGTATATCCCGAGGGACTCGTAAGTTTTTACTCGTAAGTCAAGTCAAGTGTTTACTTACTTACAGTATAATGATAATCTAAAGTTTGTTTTTAATGTGAATGTGACTGTGTCACTCTGCTCATTCATGTTTCAATACTTTGTTTACTTAATTATTTGGAGCGCGCTAGAATGTTCCAGAACAATATAATAAACTATATTATCCTTTCGAAACTCAACTCATCTAGTGCGTGATCAGAGATGAATAACAAAATGATTCTTAATTCTGCATTTTGGCTTCTTAAATAAACATTAATGTTTGTAAACAGAAAAACAGAATGTTACTTACCAAGATACGAGGCCCCATAAAATTCTATTTTCTTTTAAGGTGGTTAAACATTTTTGTATGTTATGGTCTACTTAAAGCTCTTGCTTCATTCATGATGTTATGCATCACTTCTAAATAATGCTTAATCTAAATAAATGCAACACGCTGGAAGTTTTTACAATTTTTTTTTATGTTTTAACCACAAGCAAATCTTTCCTTAGAAAACAAAAGGAAAACCTAATTAATAGAAATGAGTAATAAATGCTTCAACCAATTAGGCACAACCTTTATATGTTAACTTGCAAATGTGTATTTTAAAGAATCTTATCAAAGTCTTGGCATGTCACATTTTCCCCCAGATTTTGCATTCAAAGTTGCTGATAGATAGAATTCAGTGCTTATATTTACTATACATACCTAAAAGCCAGTAAAAGGAAAGGCATTTAATGTAGGATTAGGATTAAGGGGTTAAGTGAAAAGTTAAATGGTCAGTTAAAAGCGCGTAGATTTTTCACGAGTAAATAAACAGAAATTGTAAGTAGGTACAAAGGTTTGTTTCGTAAACTTCATGATGAGTCGAGTCATGTGCTTCTTAATTTAATTTTGATAACTACCCATCACTCATGACACAGTTTTATTAACGCGTCATTGTCATCGTCAGAATTTTAGTTTTGAATTTCTAACATAGAAAACTTGAAGTGTCGCAATTAATCCTGTCGCAGTTAGTCATTCATAAATAATTGAGATTGAGAAAGTTGTTTTGAAAATGTGGGTGAAGTGAACTTAAGTTATGCAAACATTAAATGAAATTGCTGTTACATTAAGAGAAGGTCATCCAATTAATCCAGCATTAGTTTCAGTGTCCACATCCTGAATAATGATGATGATGATGAGACAGAGACATCAGGCCATAATATGCCTAATTAAATTAAACTCTTTGCACAATCACAATTACAAACCATTCATTAGAGTTGAGTAAACAAAACTAAAGTCTCATCTCATGTCATCGAGCCAGCCTCGTGCACATGTACTACTATACGTAACGTAACAAAAAGTTCATTTCATTCATACCACAATAAATATACTTAATTAATTACGTCTTTATCGCTCAAACTTTAATTTGATATTCCAGTAAGTCATTCATGTCCGTCTGGAATTCCTCTAAACTCTAAAAGAGATATGATTCATAAGAAGATGTCATTGATCACTTGATCACAATTCATAATTGTGCTTCATTCAGGACAGATCCAGTTTTATTTACTGAGCACGAGCACGTTATAATAATTAACTCCAAGAATTATAACTTTAAAATCAGTTAGAAAATAAATTTCCTAGAAATTAAAATTAGCTTTTTCATTCGCAGGCAAAAATGACTACGTTTGATACGATCGTAGCGTCTCTTTCCTTTTTACTTCTTCTGGGTCAGCCAGGTCAAGGGTTACATCCCGTCGTACTCGGTAAGTTTTGTTTGGAAAAGAATAATTATTTACTGACCATAGTTAACTAATTATGTTATTAACAGTTAACAAGTTCATAATTATTATTAATTTAACTTTATAACTTATTAACAGTTCCTGGAGATGGCGGAAGTCAAGTCGAGGCGAAACTCGATAAGGCAGAAACGGTCCACTACGTGTGCACGAAAAAGACCACGGATTACTTCAGTCTCTGGCTTAATCTGGAACTTCTCGTGCCTATCGTGATTGACTGCTGGGTAAAAGATTTTCTAACCTTCTTTAAACCATCCAGTCTCACTTTGCCCCAGAGCTTTTCTAAAATGCTTGGATTTAATTATTGCAATTGTGATTAAATATAAAGGTTGATAACATGCGTCTAATTTACAACCATTCAACAAGAGGCACTGAAAATACTCCTGGAGTGGACATCCGCGTACCAGGGTTTGGAAATACCACCACCGTTGAGTTACTCGATCCATCCGGAGCTAGTCCTGGAGTTTACTTTAAAAATATCGGTAAGGTAAAATTAACATAAGCATTGATCTTATGTAAAACTTAGTAGATCCTAAATTAAATTTGAATTAATTATTAATGAAGTGGAGCAATCTCTACTTCCACTCGGCTACGTGAGAGACAAAGACATCCGTGGCGCTCCTTATGACTTCCGGAAAGGTCCCCATGAATTGGACTACTGGTTCAAGGATTTCAAAACTCTGATCGAGGAACTCTACCAGAAGAACGGAAACTCCTCAGTGATTCTGCTGAGTCACTCCATGGGCGGCACAATGTCACTTTTGTTTCTTCATGGGATGTCCCAGTCATGGAAAGACAAGTATATCAAGGTAAGTTTTACTGATGATGTCATTCATAAGATAAAGTTACACAACAAAAAGGTCAGAGGTCATCATGAACACAACAAACAAACATGTTTGGTGAATGACTCGAATAGGCCATCATCAGTTTGGCTGCGCCATGGGGTGGTTCAGTGAAGGCGTGGAAGGTGTTCGCAGCAGGTGACGACTTGGGCGCTTACGTACTTCCGGCGCATACTTTACGAGGAGCTCAGAGAACCTACCCTTCAACGGCTTGGCTGCTCCCGTCGAAAAATTTCTGGTCTCAGGATGAAGTGATTGCGTCCTGCCCTGGAAAGGGAAATTACACTGTGCACGACTTCGAGAGATTCTTTAAAGACATGGATTACCAGGTGGGCTATGAAATGTGGAAGGACACTGAAGCACTGTTGGGAAATCTGGACGCACCCGGAATTGAGGTTCATTGTCTTCATGGAATAGGAGTTTCCACAATTCAGAGTTTTAAATACACAGATAACAAATATTTTCCGGATAAGCCCAGCCTCGTGTTTGGAAATGGGGACGGAACGGTGAACTCCAGGAGTTTGAAGGGATGTCTGAGATGGGCTTCGCAAAGTTCCAGAGACCTTGACCTTGACCTGGATAGTAATAGTATTGACTTCAACTCGAAAAAGGGGCCACTGAGCAAAAATAAGAGAAAAATCATGAGAACGAAAAGTCACAAGTTCGTGGGTCACTGGAAGCAGAAGGACTTCCAGGCTCCTGAGTCATCGCCCAAGGTTTACCACAGAGAGTTTCCGGGTGTTGACCATATGCAAATTTTAAGAGACAAGGGCGTTTATGACTATGTCAAAGATACGGTACAGCTCATGAATTTCAGTTGATAAGCAAAGCTGACGGGAAATAGTCTTTTAACTGTAATTAAAACCCACATTAAGATTGCTAAAGTCGCATCGTTCTATGTCAGCGTTAGCTTTAGAAACAGTCATTAAACTTAAATCTCATTTATTGTAGAATAAGGTGCTCACTAGAATGAAGTAAAAATGTCACTGCATTCTCTTTAAATTATTTAGAACACTTAGATGTAATAGACATGATAATCAAAGATCTGGCGTGACGCGAGAAAATTAATCCCCTCAACTTAATGGAACGGAAAAAGTAGTCAATACAATGTAATTTATTAGTTGGTTAAATGATAATTTCACAAAACACCCACTTTACTTAATGTACATTAATTAATTAACAAAAGTTAAACTTGGTACCTTCAAAAAATACCTTCATCTGTGTTTGTACAAAATAGTTTTTTCACGTTTTGTTTTTATGTTACAACATATATTGTATTGTTTAGCTTCTAGTTGATCAAAGCCATTTATATAATTGCTCATTTTTTTGTTTCTTCGTTGATCGTTGGTTATTAAATTAACTTTAACTATTTTTCACTTATTTAGCTAGAAATTAATAATTGATTACAAACATGCAATAATAATACTCAAATTATTATTGTGTGAAGCAATGAATTATAATATAATTAAACGATTTTGTTCGTATTCACAATACAAGAAGAGTGATTTGTTTAAAAATTAATTATGATTATGAACTTCATTATACTAATGAGTAAATCTCAATTAAAACCATTTTTACATAACCTAAGGTCTTACATTGTGTGTTGTTATACTATGCATGCACGCACATTGATGCGGCTAAAATAATGATCATGAATAATAAAATGAAAGAAAACTTGGAATGATTCGTTGCGTGGTTTGATGGGACTGGGCTACTAATAAATGTCGGACAATTTTCCCGCTTTGGCGTCTCAGGCACTATATTGAAACGTATGACAGCAACACCGGAGACAACGAATTCGGTAGTTTCAGTTTCAGAACATTCACTGGGACAGACCTGCAAGGATAGGTAATCTCCTGTGAAGGGTATCCTCTTGTAGCCAGCCGCAGTTTTATGAATTAGAACATTTCCACTGACTTCAAAAGTCAGGGAGATTTCGACCCCTCGATTNTTAGAACATTTCCACTGACTTCAAAAGTCAGGGAGATTTCGACCCCTCGATTCTTCCTTCCAGTTTTTCTATACACGTCCACAAGCAAACTCAAGAGTTTGCCTTCCGTCCCTCTTATAATAAGTTCAATAATCTGAAAGTAAAAAAACATTTCTCATTTTAATACATAAATATATCCACTGATGTTAGGCTGTCAGAATCCAAATGCACAAAATGAATCGCCCTACACCTACCCTTATGCTAACCTCCTCAAGCTGCGGCTCAATAAAATACGACGTTATGGAATAACGTCCACTGGACCCAACTGAGAATTTGGAGTAGAAGCATCTTCCTGTGCCGTATATAAAATATTGATAGAGGAAGGGGTCCTTTTCGTTGGGGGAGCCAACCGCATAACTGGGTCTCAGATGCTTGTAGGCGATGGCGGTGTAATCGGTGAGGTCGGCAGAAAATCTAATTCCTTCGCTGTTGGTTAAAGAAGGACCTCCCAGATTCACCGCCATAACAGTTTCACCGTTTTTAATATTACAGTTTTCACTCGGCCCTTTGATGGTGCAGAGGGCGCCGTCGAAATAATGGAGAGTGTTCTCACTGCTGGTAATACACTCGTCTTTTTCGACGTGTAGTGAACAAACTATAAATTGATTAAAACAAAACATTAAAAAGGTAAAAATAATTGAGTAAATTAAAATCAGTTCGTTTTTGCTTAATCATACCTTCCTCATTGCTGCGACATCTTCCCTGGCTCCACTCGCATCCATCCCATATGCAAATGCAAATATCGGTATGCACATGACATCTTGAATGGTCATCTTCCTGAGCACTACTGCTGACTTCAATTGTAATAAAATTATCCCTTAATTTTTAATACCACTGGGTGTGATAGTTCATGATGGGAGTAGTTAATTACTTACCCCTCGATTGTTGGCGAACCGTTTTAATCCTGTCAGGTGAAACGATCATTGACATACTGTCAGGACCCGGTTTGCAGAACGACCTCCCATTGATTTTCCCACACTCCCCTTCCCAGCATCCGGGCTCACGATACCTATTACAGTCAAGCTTGTTTTTCGCCAGGAAATCCTTTCCGCAGAGCTCATCTTCAAAATAAAATTAAATGAACAAACGTCATTTAAGTTACTGTTTAAATAAGGAATTCAATTTTTTAAAAGAAACTTCCGTTTTCTTCTTACGGGCACCAGCTTGGCATGGAGAATCGGGACCTTTTCGCTTGAGACCCTCTGGACAAACGCACTTTTTCTTGTTCATGTCACATCTGAGGGTCTTTTCTTTGTCGCAGTCGGAGTCCGTGTTGCACGGTCTGGATGGAGGGGAAGGCCCCGTTGGAGGTTCCCCTGGAGGATTTGGCCCCGTCCCAGTTCCTGTCCCTGGATCCACTGGCCCCGTTCCTGTTCCTGGATCCACTGGCCCCGTTCCTGTTCCTGTCCCTGGATCCACTGGCCCCGTTCCTGTCCCTGGATCCACTGGCCCCGTTCCCGTTCCTGGAGGATTTGGATCCAGATTTGGCCCCGTTCCTGGATCCACTGGGTCCGGATTTTGCCCCGCTCCTGTTCCCGTTCCGGTCCCCGTTCCTGGAGGATTTGGTCCCGTTCCTGTTCCCGTTTCTGGACGATTTGACGCCGGTTTTTCCCCTTCCGGAGGACCTGCCCTCCCTGAAGGCCCCACTCCCACTGCAGGATTTGTCGCCGCTGTTTTTGGTACTGGCGTCGGCGCAGGATTTTCCTCGCTTTTGACCAAGGATTTTTCACTGGAGTTATTGTGAGTGACTGATCTTTTGAAGACGGGTTCGTGGTTGACCACATTCTTGGGGGTCGCATGGACTCCCTGGTTGCTTACAACATAGACGAAGAGCGGTAGAAATAGCGGAAGCCATCCTAAAAAGGCAAAGGACGATAATGAAAGCCTCATTGTTCGGTTTGTTTCTGATTACCTACCTCCAAATCTCTAATTATTAGATAATAACTGACGATCGATAAATAACAATGAATCGGATTGGAACTGGAATTGTTGAAATTCTACAATTCAGTGTTTTTCTTTAAAAAAAAATAGGAAGTGGAAAACTGTGGCTGTGGCTGTGGAAGTGGAAAACTATTTTCCGAAGATAAACGAGCACTGAGATGTTTCTACGGTCCCAAAAACGTGGAAGGAATGGGCTGAAATGTCATTTTAAAATATTCGAAAGCCAACGGACGGAATTATTGGGTCTGATGGAGTCTAGAAGACTGTGGAAGTGTCGAGTGTGTTTCAGGCCTTATTCTCTTCTGACCAATTTTCCGTTTTCATTTTACTGACACTGAGACTGACCTTCGACCCACGCAGTAATGAATCGACAAACTTTTTTGAAACCAGTCCCGTCCCGCCTTTTTCCAGACCATCTATGGCACATTTGAATTGAACGCACTTCCGTATTACTTGCTTTCGATTTGTTTGAATTAGTAGCAAAGTGAAGCGGTTTTTGTGCGAGCGAATCATTTCTATGTGCAAATCGCATCAAGTAAAAATTCCCATGAGACGAAAATGAAAGAAAAATGGTTGCATCTTGCATGATGTGCGTCGTGCGTGACGCAGTGCGTGTCAATATTTATGAATGAGTTGGTTTTTTTACATTTCCTAGTACTAGAAGTAATTCTTTGTCTCCAAAAAGTCCAAAGAAAACAACCACTACAGCCTGTTCAAGTCGGCCCAAGCAAACGGCGGGAACGGCGGAGTTTGAATCAACAGCGTGTGTTTTTATGTGTGTGTGCCTGTTTTCAGTTTTCACGACTATTCACGAGGATTGATCATGCATTGAGATTGAGATTTTAGCTGAGCGATCTCAGCGATCAACAATTTGGAGTAAAACAGCTCGAAAAAAAAACTTTTTAACAATCAGTTAACTCTTGCTAATGTTAATTTAAACAGGTTTAACTTTATTGTAGTTGGCCGTGTTTCTCAAGCTTTTAATAGTGTAGTTAAAATTCGTGGTTTATTAATGGACTCTCGGTTGTTTTTCACTTGATCTTTTGAGAAATATCAATCAATCAATAACGTTTTTAAATTAAATTGAGTTTCGTTCCGTGTTCATAATCATATTAGGATTTTTAATTAAACGCTTTTAAAATGAGTGGTGTGGGTGCTAAACTAAGCAGACATGTCCTTGGCATGAAGGTAGGTTATTGTTATTATTTTTAAACTGTTGATTATTTATCTTACTTATATCTTAATTTTAATTGCTGTGAGGCACACTACACAGTTCGGCTGACTATTTCTCGGTTAATGTTAATTCACTTTTTTGGCATGATTTTGATTATCATAATTCATCATTTAATAATCATCTACTGTTCGGTTTACGGTTTACGGTCATGTTGACGGTTGACCCTGTGCTGTTATTCCGGTTTCTTTCTTCTACCGAACTCTTGAATGATGATATTTCATGTTCATAATTGCATTTCATAATTTCATTCATAATTTATAGTTGCATTATACTTAACTTGGAAGTGTACATACTTTCATAATTAGATAAGGGTTTATAGCGAGGATTTTTCATGAGTTTACCTGATTGCTGTTGATTCCTTAGTTTATGAGAAAGACCAAGGAATCAGTGGATAAGGAAAAGATTGAAAAAATTCATCGAGAACATTTTGCTCCAGACAGTCCCGCAGCTTCAGCAGTGAAAGCAGAAACTTCTCGTGGAGTGTAAGTGAAAAATGTGCTAATTAGCTAAATTCAGTAATTTAATAATTTTAATTTGGAAATTGGATGAGTTTTAAAGTAGTAGTGATTGCTAATGCTCTATTATAACATGTCGATTTCCATTTCCAGGAAAAATGAGGCACAATCACAGGCGACGCCAACTCTTGTTGTGGAAGAATTGTGGAGTTATAATCAGTGCGAGCGATACATTTTCGGAAGGCAGTCCTACGGAGGGTTTAATCCCACAGTTGAAAAGAACGTGAGGAAAGGGATCTGGAGACCGTTTTATTTGGAGGATGACGGAACAACAGTCGATTCCTCAGATGATGAAGATGTGAAAGAACGTCAGTCAGATGTTGATGTGTCTGACGAAGAAATGGCCAGTACCTTTGGAAGTCTTGTTGGGACCCTAGGAAAGAGATTCAGAAAAAAATTTAAGAAAGAGGAAGAAGAAGAAAAGAAGAGGAAAAAGGGTAAAAAAGATAATCAACACGGAGACAACAGAAACAATAAAGGGAAGAAGCCAAACTGGTTTAAAGGAAAGGGAAGCAATGACAATAGAAATAGAAATGCAAATGACAGCAGAGGACAAGGTCAGTCTCAGGGTCAAAGTCAGCCGGAAAGGAACCGAAATCAGGAAGGAGGTGGACAGGAGTCAGGAAGAAAGTTTTGGAACAGAAATAAAAAACGCCAACGGGAATCAACTGGCTCGACCCATTATCAGGACGACACTCCCTCATCGACTCAGGATCGGAATCAGAAAAATAAAAAAAGACCAAAACAAGGACAGGGTTCATTTTCTCGGGGGGGTGGACAAGGACAAGCCCAACGTAAACCTCCGCCTTTTAAACGTGGCCGATTTTTGAAACCGTCTGACGATTGATTTCATTGCGAATGAATAGTCAACTCATCTCAACATGTCAATGGAAATTAAATTCGTGAAATGAAGTGTAAATTAATTTTTGTTGTACATAAAAATGACTGTTTTATATCAAACCTTAACTAGATTTTATATTATAAACATTATATATTAATACATACATTATTTGAAGTTAAAAATAAATAACGTGTGAATTGTGAAATAAAAATACATACGCAATTATTAAGACTTAATAATTTAATACTGTAATTTATTCTAATATCATTCATAATTTCATAAATAAATTCATTTCACAAATTGCTTTCATCTGCCTGAGATATAGACAGTCAGCCGAATTTCGGATTAACATTTATTCGTAACTTAATTGAATTTGGTCATTTTGATGGATAACTTCATTTCTCAATTTTAGGCAAACTGATAATTTCACAAAAGCCGGTGAACCACGCCACAGACAGACAAAGTGAAACAAAAATCAA
>VYYJ01003881.1:0-15053 GCA_021029165.1 Cyphoderus albinus
ATGCACACCTTCTCAGATTTTTGCCCGGTGTTTCAATGTGTGGAGAGGAAACATGTTTGCGCTACTGTGTAACGTAACTAACTATCCTCACATTTTTGAGTCACTGGTGTTTAACTAACTGGCGCTGCATTTTTAAGCGTATTGCAGAAAATGAATTCCAAAAAGTTACAATTGGAATTCCTTTGGTTCGAGGAGAGAAACGTAGAGAAAGATAGAAATGATGAACTATTATGATTAGCTAATTTTGACGTAACAAGTTAGAGGTTAACAGACAGATTACACATAAACTATCTTGTTTTCGGAGGAGAGTCAATTTTTCCGTTTGGATTTGGGTAAAAGAACCCAAATAAAACCTGATGCCAGACGCTGTGTTGGATAATTTGACTTTGCAAAAATTACATCATCGTATTTGCGAGTTTTCGGAATAAACGACACTTCATTGAAAACACCTTCATTTGAGAAACAATGTCAGTTTGCAGAATGTACATTTGAATGATTTTGTTTGATTAACCAGCAACGTTTGACTACCGTGATGCAACTTTTAGTCAACCCTCTGGTTTATGTATGGTGTTGCAACTTCTGATGGACAAGAAAAGAACAAGTTGTTTACGCTTGTTGAGTTTATCTAGGTATATGGGTAGAGAAAACAAGAGTGTCCACAATGAGAGGCATGCAGAACAAATGGGTCTGCACAAAGCCACAATTTACTACTATGAACCAGTTGAATTTGTCCAAACGAACTTGGCAGCAGTTATACAATGTTAGAACCATGCACCAAGAGTGAAGCTGTGCATAATATCAGATAGGTGTAATTCTGTACATACGCTGTAATCATTGTATGGTGTTAAATTTTTCTTATTTTCCTACGAGGCTTCTCTAATTATTGTTTTGAATGTACCATACTTTACTTGCACATTCATTTCGATGTTATTTACAATCATCAGATAATCAGCAAAGAAAAATGAAAAAATATGATGATGAGTGGTGAGACTAAGTAAGTGGTGCGCGGTGGAGAGAGAGGAAGTATTATAGTAGCAGTTTGTGCTTATGTAGCATTTGATTATTATATATTATAGAGTAATATTCTACACTTACTAGTTTAGTTGGCATTTTTCCTTTTACTAATAATGTATGAAATGAAATGATTGCACTTTGTTAGAGAGAATGAATAATTGTAGAAGCGAAAAGTAAAAAGCAATATTTTAGGGAGATTTTAAGAAAAAACTTTTTTCTAATAAACCACAAGAGAAATCTACTGTTAATTTAACATGACAGGTATCATAAATTTGTTGTGGTCCAACAGTTCCATATTCAAGGGAATGTGCGCGAAAGTCTCCTAAAGTCTTACAGCTCAAGTCAAGAGCTTTTTTTCCAAGTTATTAAAATCGTGAATGTTGAGGGGTTAAGTACAAATAGTTGTAATGATGAAAATTAAAAACTAATTTTTCATACGCAAAACTCTTGCAACATTTTTTGGTGAAAATTGTTAATGTTTAGTACATTTCAAGACCATAGAGCCAATTTGCTATTTCCTGAATTTTTAATTTAAAAAGTTCTGTTACTTAACATGTCGTTCACTCGCACGATAAAGCTTGTAAAAGAATGATTCAAAAATTACTTTAACAAGAAAAGTCTGACAATTGTAAACATTTTCAGTAAAAAAAACTGGAAGCTACGTTATTTTTGCTAATATTTTTATCAAGCATTTTTATCATTACGTTTAGAAGTTTGTTGAGATCATTTACTACTAAGAGACTATGAAAACTGTGATATGATATGGATATTAGCGGGTACTATTATTATTACTATTATCATTATTATTATGACCATTACCATTATGTGCCTACATAATATCATAGTAGACAAACTATGTTGTTGAATGTTGAGCACGATGATGATGATCATAAGTTGTGCATGTAATGCTTTAATATGATGATGATTTGATGCGATATGATATCATTTTTTTCATTTCGATGCTATTTATCGTAATAAAAGCCATCTCACTCGCTCAGAAGTCAAGCCAGTCGACTTCCCTCCCACCATCGCACAACCGCCGCTCGCTCCCACTTCACATTAAATTCTAGTCGTAATAATCGTAATCGGCAAGTTATGGCCTTTTTGGTCGGGATGCTTAAGCCGTATGTGTATAAAATGTGTGTGCGCATTAAAGTTATGTATCCTCTAGTTTTCTTTTCTGTTTTCCATTATTTTACTTTTTATGAACTTTTTTCCCTTTCTGGGGGAATGCGTATCAAAAAATCAGTATGTGTACTTATTATAAATGGCCACGCACGACATAAGAATGCAGTGCAATGGGCTACTGAAACACTAAACGAAACCCTGCAGGTCCATAATGTATATTTATAACGAAAAAATAAAAATAATAATGACAAGGGTAAGGTAAGCTGGAAGGTTTGAAGAATTAGAGTCCTGCTAAAAGAAGTAAAAATGGTAACGTTACGCCAATAACAAAAATGTTTCCTTATCAGGCAAAATATACTAGATTATTATTACACGACACGGTACATAAATGAGCTAACTTTAGTATTTTTATGTCTTATCTCTTTAAAAAAAACTTTTAGTCTTTCCTTTTTATTTGGGAGCATAACTTTCATTTAGAAATTACCCATTTATCGTGCTCTGTAGCTACTTTAGCTTGGCGACCTTCATCATCATCTTTGCCTCCTTGAATCTCTATTAAGATGTAGCCGACCGACTGCATAACGATCAATTTAACATATCTATATGTGAAAATTTTTAACTTTCGAGTCTCAAAATTCATATCTTACCTTAATCCACTTTTTCATAAAAATGAATACAAAAGATAAATGGATTTAAGAATGAGGCGAGAAAAAGTAAAAATGAAATTAATATGTCATGAAAATAGTATTACACGTTTTTATATTTCCCTAGGGAGGTAGGTAAAACAAAACCATTTACAGAAAATGTGAATATATTATGAAGAGTTTGTTCTGGTAGAATAACACTGCCACTTTTGGTATGTAGTTAAATTTGTCGTTTGGTACATAGAGGCTCACACATTCTTGCAATCTTTACAATTACTCATCGTGTCAAAAAGTGCAAAATGATATCATTTTTTGCAAGGGAATATGCTAATTTTGTGCTACTTGCCAGAGAATCCCCACCGTTTACAATTTCATGAAATGAAATTAAGTTGCTAATTTTGTGTTTCGTGCAAACCCATAAAATGAAAAATATGGATATATTTATTAAAAGCTTAATTTGAGCCGTAAAATAATACGAGTACATAAGTTAAAAATACATTAAATACATAAAAGGAGCGAGACGGCGAAGCAGCAACCAAATGCAATACGCAATTCAATGTCGGTCAACAGAGGTATTTCAACTTATTACATATGCATAATAATGCAATCATTAGACCGGAAACTAAAAGCCATTTGTGCCGTCAAAAAACAGCTAAGTAATTCTTTTCTCGCCTCTTATCCTCCAGGCGACTAACTCGAACCATCACCATCGCCGAATAATCAGCATAATCCACAGCGCATCATTTCAGTATTAACGTCTGCCGGACTGTCGGGAGGTTATACGAACTTTTTGTTTACCACAATTTAATTGAGCTCATGTATGCAGAATCGGAGACCGGAGACGAGAGAGTAATGTAACTTGCCTGTTGTAACTTGTAAGAGTTTTTCTCTCACTAGGAGCGAAAGAGAAGGTAAAACCCTATGAAACTTTTGACAGCAATGCTGAGCCGACATTTTGAGGCAAGTGATTATTGTGCAACGACCGCGCCGTGTCATGTACCACTTATGTATGATGGAGTTATTAAGTAAGTGGTACATCATCCATTCTGACAATTTAAATACGAATTGTAACAGTTCGCAAAACACTGGAGGACAAGGAGAGGAAGAATAAACAAAGCTGCTTACTATAAAACCTGCCTCAGTTTGCAGACATGAAAATTCATACGTGATTACAAAAATGATAACAAGCGCAAAAAATATTTTCCATGTTGAAACAAAAAGTGAATTGAAGATAGCATTAAACCTAATATATAATTTATAACACAGCGTTTTCTCCATTGTCCTTTTATTGCACATAGAACGTACAGCTGGTTTCTTCTGATATTATATAATAATCATCATTACTCTAACACATTATTTATACAAGACATAAACAAAACTCGTAAAAAGCACATTCCACAGGTTGTAGTTAGTAATGCAAAAAGTACGGTGTGTGGTGGAGTTGTATATGGTACATGTCTAATAATAATAACAATAATCATGGTAATTTCTTTGAAAAAGTAGAAAAATATCTAATGTACTTTCCCAGTTTTCTGATTTTTTCATTTTCGCAAGCAAAACAAGTGCAAAAAGAGAAAGAAGAAATTGTGCTGTGACATGGAAAAATGATGATGATAATGATGATGTCAGTTAAATGCTCATAAATACAGAGAGAAGCAGGAGAACGAACAAAAAACCAAACATGGGAAAGAGCATTTAGCTTTTTTGCACGCTGCTTATTTTGTGGCTTGGTGATGTATTGCTGAAGAAAAAATTGGTTGTGTTGTTACGTCTTCCATTCTTCACTCAACCGACAGACTGTGACTTTCGATCATGTTCAACATTTTTGTATAACCTCAGTAAAGTATGTTCTTTTTAAGATTTTCTTCTTTTTATTGGCAAAAAGTACGGGAGGCAAGAGGCAGGCAGTGTGCATCTTCTGTTCTCTGGAGATGTTACTTGTAGCGGGAGTGGAGTTTGCATCAGCTCACTATTATTACCCCTATTACTATTATTATTGGAATTGTTACCAAACCACTGCACTTGTTTTTGCTACCACTTTACTTTACTGCTGCTAACTTGACCACGGTACTCGGTACAAACTAGAATTTCCTTGTTATTTGGCGTATCCAAGTCTAGTACTGATCCAAGTTGTGAGCAACTCTTTTTAAGTGGTACCTATTGACTCACAGTAGTATGGTTTATTATGTATGACAATTAAAGGCTAATCTGGTCCCATGATCTATAAAAATGCACTACATTATATTACATTATAAAATTTCCACACACTGCCACTACTATTTCAGTTGGCTTAGTTTTACTTTGTTTATGCCAAAACTGGTAGTGTGCATTAAAGAAGGCGAAGGCGAGCCTTACAGCAACTCAGTCATTTCATTAAGGCCTGTTTTTATGCACAGTGGCTTTTTATTACAACTGGTACACTTTTTTCTAATATCATTTTTTTCTAATAAATATCTACGAAATATGTAGCAACTTGTGAAACAACATCAAAAGTAATGATGACGGTGGTGGGTGATGCAAATGGATGAACGGATGGATGGAAAGAAATTAATATGGTTTCCAGTCCAAGTGAAGCAGCGAGAAGACAACAAAAATGGGAGCTTCTTTTCCATTTTTAGTGCTTTATCAATTATCTAATCGTCAACAATTTAACTAAAAAGAGTCAACCACCTATGAAGTTTTATCTCTGCTTTTTTATATCTTCAGCTTCCTTCCATTGAACTTTTGCCTTTTGCATCGGCGGCATTAGGGCTGAATCATTGATGGAAAGCCGTTTCTTCTTTGTTGTAAGTAACGAACCCCCGTTTCACTGAAAATATGACAGGTGCTCCAAACAAAATATTTACTTTTTTTCATTAAAGTGAGAAGAAATTCCGACAATTTTTTGTATTTTGCGGAAAAAATTGGAAAAATATAATTCAGAAACCATGTTACTTCATTCGTGCGTGCTGAAAAAATGCAATCTTTCCTGTGTGGTATTTATTTACTGCTGCTGACTAATAGCTATAATGTATTCATAAGACTTGAGAGAAATGGGAAATTCTTTCATTTGGCTCCTTCGTCTTCACACAGGCAGAGTGGATTCTGAAGTGTTAAAATCAGGCATACAGCCCTGCATTGAGCTATTCATGGAATCAAAAGAAAAGTACTCAGAATTACTAAATAAAGGCGCAGACAGCTCGCCCGTTGCCTTTCTACTTTTAGCGAGCCTACTATTGAAAAATACAATGTTCGAATTAATTTTTCAATTCATTAAAGAAAGGATCCCTTTTCATAGTAGTTGCTGATTACGATTACGAGCTGAGCCGAATGAACTTTATTTATTTTGATTCACATCCAATTCAACCAACTAATGGACACTGGCGTAGATAAAAAGTCCATCAGAGAAGTTTCTGCGCACGGTACTTATTTACAAGTAAGGTAACTTTGAAATTATTATTATCATTATTGTTGATGATGATGATTAGGTGCTGATAAATATTTATATTTGTAATGGCTTATTTTATTTGTAACGAGAGATAAAAAAATCGGAATCGAAAAAGCATGTTATATTTGTATTTTTTCCACTTTTCTGAAACAGAACTTGAACTCTATTATACTTTTCTTATCCTCCATCCCATCCACATTTTCACTGAGGATGTGCCCATACATCATACACAGTTTCTTATGAAAGTTTGTCTGGTAAATATAAATAGGCGTATTGTACACATTCACTCACTCACTCAATAATACACAAATCCATTTACTCTGGTTTCCCTTTCCCGTTTTAAGAAAAAGTGTAATAGGTGCTATTTTATCTCGCCGTGCATTTTTTATTTCTCCTAATTGCTCCAATCTGTACTTATTTAATGCATTAAGCATACATACATATTATTTCCTTCTGCAATTCATCCTTCTATGCTCATAAGCACTTGCTCAGGTCATATCCGCGATTGTAATACTAATGAAGTCTTCTTTCTTTCATTACACCTTTTATCATCATTCATTCATGATATGATATGATGAGTAAATGCCTACAATGATTACCTATACAGGGCAGCTAAACTGGCTCACTATAGTTAATTCAGATTCACAGCAAAAGTGGTACTTAGGTAGACAGACTTTTACAACCCTCCGTTAAGTAAACTTTGTTTTATGCCTGCCTAGTTCTGTCTGTATTATCATCATCAGTCACACGTCAACACTCAGATACTTAATTACGAACTTACTAATTTCTTGTTCCTTCCTTCCCTTTTTAGCATTAACCATGTAGTTTTTTCCAAAGATGGAAATGCGCAGCAAGCAATAATAATAATATCAAGCGAATTCAGCTCATTTCTCTAACCATTACTCTGTGTTTATTCTTGCCTAATCATCTTCATATCTTATTTTAGTCTAACTAGACATTATCTATCAGGGGTTTCCCATATTACAGATTGTCTTCACATTTCACATTTATCTCTTTCTACCATTATCCAACTTTCTCAACAAGATGGGAAACAAAATAAAAATGAGTCCGTTTCCTACACGAAAATGAATTGGAGTCAGTCGTTAGTGAAATACCTATTATCAAATGAGCCTATCAAGCAATTAAAGACTCATCATCATGTACGTGAAGGCGTCAGTTTTTTATCGACGGTATTATTACAAAAATGCATTGGAAAATTAGAGATCATAAAATGTCTTTATTAGACTGGATCGCTGTTAAGAGACAAACTGCTCATAAATACATTTTATACATTTTCACCTGATTCTTCAAAGAAGTATGTACACAAATATATAAAAGTTGATATTTTACTTATTCTTGGTACAGATGAGATTATGGGCTATTTATCTGCATTATGCATCCTTCACACAAAAATTTAAAACGCAGTTTATCATAGTATAGGTACTGGTTACATTGGCTTAAGGATGCATTAATTCCAGTATAATTTAGCAAATTAGAAGTGTCACTGTTCTTGAGCCGAGCTGCACGTGAATGTAATATCACAACAGTTCCAAGAGACCGTTTTATTTCCTTTCATACAACTTAAAACTGGATCGTAGATTTTTTAACCGAAAGAGACCTGCAAAGCAGCCAGAAAAAGGAGAAGACGGTGGGTGAATACGAAATCAACTTTATCGACGCAGAAGTCGATAGTACAAGAATTGTACATTTTTTCGAAATATTTTTAAAAGTTTTTACGTACCCACTAGCTACGTATCATCATCGCTGGCGCTGTTTCTTGTACACATTTAATTCTGGCCAATTTACCTGTTATGTTATACTGTTCGAGGTTGATGAATTGTGTGCATTTTATTTGTATTTTGTACTTTGTTCTGTCTTACCCTGTCTATGTATGCATAAGTAGGTAGCTTTGCATGTTTAATAATGAATGTTACAAAATAATTCCATTAAAACGTACAAAATTCTAATTGAAATAAAACATTTATTTATTTTGCACAGTAGCGATATGCAAAGGCATGAAACAGAAAGCCGGGAGCAGGGAGCATAGAAAAATGTGAACGTGTTGCTTGAAAAAGAAATGATAGAAAATTGAAAAATTTTCACTACACTTTTACAACTTCTCCGTGTCTCTTGTTTATTTATTTACATTACATTTGAAAAATGGCACTTATACATTGATATATGTTATGAGTATCAACTTCCTCTCATAATTAAATCAACTCTATGTAAATATTGTAGATATACCCGAGGAATGCCAAAAGGCACATTATCTAAACTATCCCGAGTCACTCAACGAGCAGAGAAAGAAGAGAAACGATAAAAGGGAAAAGGTTGACCGGAGACCAATAATTATGATTTTTGATGACTCTAGATTACCAGGATCTGCGTTCATGTGCTGCAATTATTCGATTATACGTGTGTTTGGCTTTCCACCAAACGTCCAGTTTTCCACCATAATTCTACATTCAGGGCAGCTTTTTCTTCAAGTATGTGTTAAGCTATGTGTCATGCCAGAGTACTTTTATCTTTATCATTTCACTTGGAGGTATTCATTGCAGTATCAATTTTATGTGCAAAATCATTTCTTTTGGAAAGATAATGATGATGGTGCAGGTTACAACAAAAGTAACATCCGCACTAAACATCAACACTTAAGCAAAAGCATCTTTTCGTAGCTCCACCATAATAATAAAATACGTGTGTGGCAATGCCACGGTTGGTTTCATGTTGGTGATTGGTGGTAGGAACGGCCACAAGATCAGTTTGACTAGTGCAAAAATTTTGCTGTTCATTTGACGTAGCATGTTATATGTAGTATAATAAAAGTAAAAAACATTTTGTTATTCTTTTTTGAAAAAAACCCTAATGCTCTAAATGTGTGTACAGGGCGGTTTTTAGACGGAATATTATTATTTGTAATAAAAAACGAGTAGTTGACCAGATCACTCTGATGCACTCTTTCTCCTTAACATGTGGATTTAAAATGTGGACATAGAAATTATGGGAAAGCTCCGGGCAAGTTCTTTTCCCTAAAATAAAAATCCACCGAGCAGCAGAGAGCTAAACTTAAGGTGAATTATCTAAAGTACGCAAGCAAACAGAGAGGGGCAGAGCGAGAGCACAATCATCATATCGTCAGTACAATAAGTAGGTAGAGGCAAACTCACATGCACACACTTCAATTAAAATGTTCCAGCGAAGTTCACCTTTGATGAGAGCCTTTCAACCAGCTATTATTCGCTTTGATACAGTTCAGATAGAGATAGTGTGTAGTTAATTTCTGAAAATCGGTCCGGTTTATGCAGAGACTGAGTGCATATCTGTAAACTTTGGGTAACCAAAACTTAATATGAGCATTTTTATTCGATATAAACTTTTATATATTCCTGTTATCATTTGAATGAATCATGAAAATAATCGTCGTCGTCCTTACTTCTTTGCAGTCGTCCGTCCATCCGTCAACAACACTAGCTCTAACCTCTGCCCGCTTCTTTTTTTCAAGCCTGCTCTGCTTCACTTCACTTTACTCATTCCTTCAAAAGACTTTCTGGAGCTCGTTAGCAAGAACGGTGTGTGTTATTTATAAGATAATTTTTTATAAAAATGCTCAGTTCCTGTCCAGCAGCTTGAGGAATAAAGAAGGAAAATAAGCTAACGATTACCATTATATTTTTATTAACATAATGAAACCTGTGAACTGCTCCTGGCCCAGTTTTACACTTTTACACTAAATATCTCCTTCTTTCGGCAACATGTTCCCTTTTGATGTTCATCTGCGCCTGCAGTGCAGGCAGTTTCTATGTCTAGTAAAGACTTCTTACCACTTTTTAAGTGCAGTTTTGAAGGCTTCAGGAAAAAGGTTTTTACAAGGCATTTGCTTTCGATATTGAAGATACAAAAGCGACACCATTCAACACGGTTTACCTATCGAGGTTAACCATCTCTGGCGGATATTAAGAATCAAAATGCACAATTCTAAATGCTATTTTGTACATACATAATATTGATGTGGTCAGAAAATGCGTGTCTGCATCTTAGTTTTCTGAATTTTACCTGAGAAATGAAAATGAAAGGATAAGAGTGTTTTTGCTTCGGTGACAAACTTTTGTAATGTATCATAAGAGCAAAGAAAAAAATTGGAATCTTTTAAATTTTTTCTTCTATAATCAAATTGAAATGGTTGCTCGTTGCAATCATTGTGATTGAAAAGATTACTACTGTCTGTCACATTTAAAACACATTCTCTTTGATAAACGAATTTTTAGTGTTTGAACAAAGCTGGAGGAACTGGATTAGTTGCGATCCTCCGTTGGTCGGATCACATTTACAATATTTTGCCAAGCCTCTTCAACCATTTAAAACTGCCACAAGCAATGTTTTATTAAATGTTGTTCGAATTATGGTCAGGCAAGAAAACACTGCTGGTCATCGGACAAAGCATGTAAAAGGGATCGTAAAAAGCAAAGCACAATTTAATTTGCCCTGCTCAATTTTGAGATCAATATCAGCGAAAGGAAAGCTACACCTAGAGCTTGGTGGTTGGTTTGGATGAAAAAATATGAAGCATATAATTACTGAAGACACCGTGCAGTAAAAGACCACTTGAAATTAGTATTGTGCAATTATAAAAGAAATTAAAAGTACACAGAAAATTATTGTAGTGGTGCAGCTGCGAAAAAAAAGAAGAGCTGGTAACAATATTTAATAATAATGTGTGCTGTAAAGCAGCATAACAGTAGAACTACATAATAATTAAATGGTGATTGTAACAGCAGCTAAGAAAGTAAAACTCGGCGGAAATAGCAACGGATGGTCTGTCAGAGAACGCACGTATGGTCAAATTTCAGAAATACTCACTGAGTGCAAGCAATATTGATGCAAATGATGGATGGATGTCTGGTTGTGCCGATGGTGATACCGGTGAAGGCAAACGAACCATTAACCATGCGAACATGTATAAAAGTAAATATCTACCCATTCATTGTGCTGTTATTACGATCAGTGCACAACCTTCAAACAAGAAATTTTTTATTAATTTTTTATTATTAACAGTGGTGCCAAATTGGGTGTTGGAATTTATCGCTCATGTTTTCAACATGCTCAATTTTAGTTATTTATTTATTATTGATTTAAAATCGTTTGCAAGGGAGAATAGCAGCGGAGCCTGGATTAAATTATGAGATAAGTTGTAGACAAATTAAAAACAATGGTTTCACACCGGTGGGAACCGAAAAGTAAGAGGAATGTTAAGTCAACGTCAAATTTTTTAACAGAGTAGGAGTTTTCTTTCGATGATACGCAGACACGGTGCGCGCTCACATTATGGGTATCGGGTATGCATATTGTTATTTATCTCTGTGCTTCAAAAGTTGGTTTTGTGTATGATGAAGTTTTTGGGTGGCACACCGTATGAGTGATAATGGACTCCCCAGTCACCAATGATACTTTTGTGAAAGTGAATTGTGAGAATGAATATTATTAACTGATGACGGTATGAATGAACGATGTTACTGATGAGCCGACTGATTAGACCGTAATATTTTTCAGAGAATTTTGTCATGGTCCTGTCAAAACTTCATTCAAGTCACTTTTTCTTGCCTCAATGAAAGGCTGATCTGTGATCAAGAAACGGCAACAAGTATTTTGTATGGAAATAGAGTTGACCCTTCCGTGGCCTGCGGTCTCCTTTAACAAATCTGTGAGCATGCGTTAACAATGAATGAATGACGTGAACAAGAAAAATTCTTGAATTTGCCTTATACATGGACAAAAATGCTGAGGTTAAGCTAAGCAATTTTCCATAGTGCACAGACACCAAATATACACAAAGGAAATGTTTGAAAAACTCTCGCTGTTTTTCACACTAGTTCATGTATTTCATAGAGTTAGCCGATTGAAAATTGAATAATGCAGCAAAGTTGTAGAATGGAGTGTATTTATTTTGATTTCCAGCGACACACTGACTGAGACTTGATAATCTATTTTCATAACTAGGTTGGAGTAGTAATGATACGTTTTTGGTTGAATTTTTCAAGTTTACTTGTTTCAAACATTTAACAATAAAAGGGACTTGAAATCTTTTAATAGGTCACCTCTTTGGGTAGACGGCATTTAAACTGGTGTTGAAAGCAGCCAAAAAATTTCTCCAACATATTGGAGTGGAGATATCTATTTAATTTACATAATTAGCATTCTCACTGTCATTCCTCTGACAGCGTAGTTAGAATGCAACAGAATTAAAATGCTTTACCTTCATAAAGTGACGATTAACCAACCAACAACAACCTCTGTTTGATTTGGGTACTTTTTATTGCCTCTCTTTTCATTATTATTACTTATGCCTTCAGGGAGGCCTCCGACTCCGACTTATCTGCAGCAGTTTAAAGCTACTAATGACCCTTAATGAAATGACTTTTTAAAATGATGCTCATTTTCATGACGTGCACTGTGCATTACATTTTAAGTACCTGCGGTCTCAATACTTATGGCATCCATTCAGTTTTACCCAGTGTGTGGCAACAAACATACCCACTAACATTTATGAACTCACGCTAATTACGTGTTTTCAAAGACACACATTCATCGTTATGTGAGTTCCCGGATAAGATTATAGTTTGCATAAAAGTAGCAGCTAAACTGGAGCAAATTACAGTTTTTTAAAAGTCATTTCCAGAACTATTAATATTCCCTTATTTTGCATTATATTGCAATAAAACAATCACAACAATTTTCAAAACGTGCTACAAATGTAAATCATCTCTTTAAAAACTTATGGCTCGACAATGTCTATGATGCGTTGATGACGAAAATCCTCCACGAGGGAAAGGGAATTCCACAGACAGCGATTTTCTTATGTTTAATTCATGAATGAAGGATTTTTCTAAATGAGCCGCATGAATGACTCTGGATTTGCCTTTTGGTTGTGTGGCAATGTTAAGCTGTCCATCCATTGTTAAAAAATAAAATGTGACAAAAAAATAACCACATCCGTACAATCTGTATCCCATATTTTCTCCCATTTTTTGTCGTATCTCGAACCAAAAAAACAAGTAGAAACTCTCTAAAACGTAGGTATCATAACAATTTTGGGAATGGCAGTGTCGAACATGAATTGAAATAGGGATAATGAGCGTTTTAAAATTCTTTTGACAGAAATAATGAGCTTCCGTATTTTATTACCCTGAAGTATACATGCGCCACTTCCACCACCTTAATAATCATAGTAATCATAACTTTTTAAGGACAAAAAAGATCTTTAATGTTGACTGTGCTCATTTCAGCGTATTTCCGTAAACTCATTTCGGAAAACAACGGTAAATATTTCCATCGCTGCGTTGTTGCCATTTAACTTCAGCCTGAAAATGTCACTGCGGCGCATTAAGCGGTTTACTTATTGGGGTCTCTTTTGATCTAAACGGAGATTGTTCACAGTTGAAATAAGATTAGAGTACGGACTACGGAGCACATGGATAAAAGGTTGATCGCTTGGCATGTGTTATGTTATAGGTTTGTAAGTGGTAATTTTTGGTGATCATATTCATTCATGCTGCTAGCTGCTCACCGCTGTCGTTCCAATCCAATTCCAAACCTATGAGGTGAAAAAAGGAAGTTTGAACCGCCGTAAATCTTTTGGCTCGTCCCCTTGTTGAAATTTATGCTTCAATGGTTTGTTTATATTGATTATCAGGAGGATAATAATGTTATATCGTATTTCCATTGTTGAATGAGCTTTTGTTACGGTAATTACTATTGTTAGCTTTTCAACAAAAAAGGTAGAGCTGAAAAGAAGGTAGGTGTGAGAATTGATGGTAAGTAGTAACATAATACAACCCAGGCGAGATAAAAATGCCTTTAGTTCTCCATCATTCTTTTTGAACAGGTAGGGCGAGGCCATTTACACTTGAAGAATTGGTCGCGCAGCAATATATTTCTCCGGTGGGTGACAGTGCATTGCCGACGAGTTATATATAACATACTCTCATTTCCGGTTTTTGTCGTTCGGTTAATTATAATTTTGTTTTATGTACCAATTCCAAATACAATATGTTGTAAAACGTTATGAAGTGTTGCTTCCGTTCGAATATTTGCACCTTTGTTCCAGTTATTTTTGCAACTTTTTACACCTATCTACATAAATGCTGCATTAATTCCATTTTTACTTCTAATCTAAGCAAAAAATTTAAATCATACGATACATTTCCAGGGCCAGCAGCTGCCGTTGCCATTCAATTGCGGTTACGTTAACGTCATGTGGGCGTACTGCTCCAAATAAAACTGAAGTGATGTGATGAGTCAGTCGTAGAGCAGAACTTACCTGGCTCTCCAAAAGTCCAAGTCGATGCTGAATGATTAGGAATTGACTAGTCTAACTCTAAAATAACTTACCATCTTGATGAGATAATGGACTGATTGTCAATTCTTATTTCTCTTGATTAGGACATGCACTCAAGTTTCAGAAATCAGTCCACTTTTACTCAACATCCCATTTTTGTCTTGTTGCGTTAAAAGATAAATTAAGAAGACAATGAGCGGACATAAATGGACAAAAAGTTGAAATTCAGTGCATCATCAACGCACAGCTTTTTGTTCTCAATGTGGTCAATTAACATTGCATATTGGTGCAGTTGAATGAAATGAACGATGCACTGAATTGAGGATGATATTAAATTGCACTTTCTGTGATATGGATTTTATTTTTTGGGAACCAACTGCCAGCCACGGCCACAGCAGAGCCTCAGCCTCTCACCACTTTTGGAATTTTATGTTGTATAATTTTGTCAGCACTCTGTGGAGGGGATTTTTGATTATTGGGAATTATACAACATATTTGTCGAGGCAGA
>VYYJ01003882.1:0-15050 GCA_021029165.1 Cyphoderus albinus
ACATCTAATTTGTTGTGAATGGTGTCCCAAATAAATTGGTTTTTAAACAGTGCCGGGCGTCCTAACATTAGAGTGTAAAACAACAGGACGGATGTTTTGTAAGATATAATATCTCCATCCACAATAGCTTGTGTGGCTAATGTCAAATGATGATTAAAAATCGGACTTGTATTAAATAACGTCAAGTAATTATTATGCATAGATATGACGCAATTTTAAAACCTAGGCAGCGATGATCGCAATGTTTAGCGTAAAGATGTGAAATTCTTTTACTTTGTTATTTGTTTAAAAGTTAAACAAAAGTTGACTAATTTGTTGTTGTTTGTATTGATCATTTGATTTAATTTTTTCATTTAATTATTATTAGCTTACATTATAATTAAGAATTATCAAATCATTCATTCATCAGTAAACCCTTCCACTTCAGAAAATAAGATTCTTGCATTCAGATGGCGACAGCTGCTTAACATTTTTAGTTTCACCTATCTTCCATCACTTTTGTTATATGGCGTGCAATTGATTAATTATTTATTTTTGCATTTCACAGAAGAGTAGCTGCAAGCTGTGCACAATTACCATAATATCTTTAACTCTCTGAGAGTTCAACTTTAAAAAGACTGCAGTTTGTTATTGCACCCCATTTTTGCACAACATGGTTTATTAATATCATTATATTACTGATTTGGAAAAATATGATCAAGGAAAACAATCAGAAATGTGATGGGAAATGTTGTATTAATTTTTACAAGTCCTGCTTACAGCATAAATGTAAAATGGTAAGCAGACGTTTTAAATATTTACAAGCACAACATCGAGAAACACGTTCTGACTGTGATGTCATAAAGACATGGCGATTAAGTTATTAAAAAATTCCCTGTGCAGCAATGCAATGCATAGCATCAATATCATATCACATAATAAAATGAGAAAACGCAGACGTCTATTACATAGCTAATGGACCTTTAGTAATGGTGAATTAAATCCCTCTGACATGAGATTGTCTTCAAGACTCAACATCACCCTTAGTTTAGATATGTAAGTGTCTCTTACATTAGGCTATGGATGGACGCATTTGTGGACTAGTCCAAAATTGGTCAGACATTGTTTTTCTTCCAAACTTTCATCTTCAACCTACTTCAAACATAATATTCACGTCGTGATATGACGTCAACTAGTAAAGAAAACACACTAGTGGTCTACTACATGTCATAGATATAACTACAGTTACTTCGGATAGCAGTTATGTTTAGTGTGAGGAATTATCCTGAAAATACCAAATTAATCAGTTAAAAGTCCGTACACTAATGTGAGTAATATACTTTATTTACTTTTTGTTAGCAACTAACAAAGTAGGAAGAGTCATACCTTGTTGAAGTGAACAGGCAGTCAGGATGACTAGGAAATGACGCTTTTTTTAATGAATGATTGATACTTACATCTATTAAACTAAACTACTGAAAAAGATAAACTTTGACTGTAACTTTTTGGATGTGCCTTTAGACTTTTAATTCACTTGGTTTTTATCTAATAGTCACTAGCACTTTATTAAAAAACCCGATCGCTATTACTATCACAATATTTCTAATTTGTCTTTGCAATTGAGTTCATTTGACTTATTGTTGCTTTAACACTTAAAGGCAGTCTACAGGAAGCTTAAATATATATGAAGATAAATAAATAACAATACAATTGAACCTTTTACGTAATATCATTGAAAGAAGATTATCATATTCTTTGACCACGTAGTTAGTGATCAGCAACGGACGTTTTACTCAATAACACTATGTCTGTACAGGGTTACTGCGAAGTGACGTGGAATTCAAACAATGTTTTGCCAGAGAAATTGCTGCTGACAATAACGAGATGAATGAGCAAGCAATAAATTCTGTTCAAAGGCCCTTAAATGCTCGTACAAATGCTTAAGTAGTTTACTTGATTTATAAAATAGTTTGCCACAACTAATTAGTGGGAATTGTCAAAAGTCTTGACATAGTAGTTTAAATCCTCTAAACCTTTACGATGAATCCGGTCTAGCATTTTTTATCAACGAGTAAAATTTAAAAAAGAAGTTAACTTTAGTTTATAATATGTATAAAATATAAACTAGAGACACTCGAAGTATATTTTTAAATATAGTGATTGTTCGCGGGTTGGCTCAATTCACATTACAAGTTACAAATTAGGTTAAAAGAAAAAAAAACAATTTAAAAGCAGAGACACTTCACTATAAATATATTGTAAAATGTATATGGGTCGTTGCATTCTGTTTATATGAATAGTACCTACAAATTTTTCTGATGAAGAATACGCGCAACAAAACTTCAAATATTTTAATATATGTAATACACATAACTCATCATTATTATAAAAAATATGCAAATATTTCCTGCAAATTCCTGAAAATCAGTTAAAATTCTATTCGGAAATTAACACGAAGCATTCTCGGTTATATTGATTGTGGAGTGAACTTTGTATAACACGATGCTGTTGTACCATAGAACATACTCACTGAATTTCAGAAACAAAATCAAGTGTCCCTAGTTCTAAATAATTATATTAATTTTGACCCAGTGGTCCAAAGTCTGCATACAAGTCAAAAAATGTGTGTTTTTCATCTGATTCTATTTTTTATCAAAAATCATACACAATTTTCAAATCGCCTCCCCCTGATAAATTTATGTTTCAATCCGATTGTTTCTAATTAATTATTAAGAAGCAAGTATTAATTACTAAATCATGTATACCAGATACAATAATTTATTAGTTTGGAATTGAGAATTGTAAATGCTAAGCTGAACTTATATTAGGCCGTAATTGGAGTGGAATCACAACATTTTTCACGCTCAAATTATAACATAAATTTAATTAATTGTCTATGATTAATGAAATTGTACATTTTTTCCGTTATAAAGTAAAGATTTTAAATTATTATTTACTGCACAATACAAAGAAGATTTGGCTGGGGAAAATCTAAAGGTTTTTATCGGGACAAAATAGGGTTCAATAATAGTAGTGGCGTTCAACTCCTATCTCAACATTGTTTAATTTTAAATGGTTAATTCAGTTTTACATTGTCATTGTTTTGCTACAATATCGTACAAATTTTCACAAAACCATTTTGAGCCCTAGCATGGGTTTATTTTAAAAAGCATTCAGGAAATTTGCAGTTCGGCATTTGTATATGTTTATTTGTTTGCTTGCATAACTTTCCAGAAATTCTTTCCAGGGATGATTAAAATAGATATGTCAACATTTATGTTATGCACCAAGTATTAAGCAGATGTGTTACACAACATCTGGATTGTCACAAACAAGCTACAATCTCATTTTGTTCTGGGAAATAATTCTTTAGTTTTTTATAAATTCATCGAAACCTAATATTCCATTTGATTTTATTTACGAGAATTTTTTTCGTCAGCTTCCAGTTTTTTCCTTAATTTGAATTGTTTTTACCGTATTGATGTGAATGTGGACACAACGGACTCATAATTCTTCACCATTCTTTTAGATACAGACTGAAACACTCGTTCTAGCACGCCAGCATGCAGCATCCAAAGCACGCTGTTGCGTTGACATTTGTTCATTTTATTCCTTGCCAGTAACAAAGAAAAACGCAAAACTTTTTCTGTTCATTTCTTTTTCTTTTGTTTTAAATAGCATGTAAAAACTCCTCAAATTTCAAAAATACGTCAATGCTATGCGTTGATGGACTCGATATGAAGGTGATGTCTTTGCGTTACGCTTGATTTGGTTTTTTCCTTTCATTTTCGGAGTAAGTAAAGATTATTCATTTATTAGAGAGGCTCTTGTAAGTAAGCTTTTTTTCACAGGTGGGCGTAGGTGGCTACAGGTAACTCCCAATTACAAGCCAATTACATTCAGTAAATTAAATGTGGTCATTTGACGGTTCAGTTGATTTTTATTTCATTTTTATTGTATCTAAATATCTATGTAAATGTGTTCTGGCAAATTCGTATCTTCTATCTTGTTTACAAAAGACGTGTCAAGAAACGAGACGAAGATAAAAAATTCAACTGAGAAATTGCTCATCATTATGATATCAGATGCATAAGTGAAATGGTGTGAAGAAAAAATAGAAGATAGAATATATCTTGTCTTGCATTTTCTTATGTCGTTAACTTCGATAAATTGTATTACCCAGCTCTGTTTAATTGACACATTAACAAACCACAATCCAATAACAAATTATTCCGCTTGAAGGCATTGTCAAGGCAGTTAAAAAGAGATAGTTATTCAAAACAACCTGTCGAATATTAAAAGCAACACACCACGAAGCGTTTGATGAAGCCTTTTTCTTATAAAGGTATGTTTAAATTTAACAGACTTGGGCTTGGGCACCTGATTTCAAAACGATTGACTTAGGAGTAAATCCAGTAAGAAAAAAACTGACGTCGTCTTTTATGACTACTTCTGATTAAGCAAAGTCGGCTGAGGCTACTCGGTCATATTGCTTGTATTTAACCAGTGTTTCAAATTTTGGGCAAATCTGTCCTCCTAACCACTCACCATTCGTTATCTTTGGCAATAATGGCAATTAATTAATTTAATGTATGTCAGTTTTTATATAAACCTTTTTAATTATGAATATTTCAGTATTATCTGTACGTTAAAAATTCAACACATAAGTCTGGTAAGTTGATCACAAAACAACTTTTCATTTAATACATTGATAATAAAAATATAACTGTTTAACAAGCTTTGCATTGCATTGCATATGTTTTAGAATGTATCTGTTGTTGTTTAAAGTGTGACAGATTAACACATTGTTTTACCACATGTAATATGTAATGAAAGTGTGTAATGAATGTAATGAAATTTAAAGCTTTAACAGGTTAACCCTTTCAACATTTGCATTTCCCGTTATTGGAATGGTCACAAATTAAAATAATTGACATAGAAGATAATAGTGGCGTCCAGTTATTTAAAAATTATAACATGATTCAGATGTGAATTAATCACATAAACATCTACCACTTAACAATTCCAGCCCATCTGAATAGTAGTTACTGTTCGAATATACATGAACCATGCTAGTGTCGTTCAAATCCAGCAACAGGAACAATTATCTTTGTTAAAATTATTTAGTTTGCAAATAATTTCAATTTTTACACAATTTTATTTGTGTGGACTAAGTATCCCTGGTCTTACACAACATAAATGCCCGTTTTTTTCTTTGCAAATTAGCACTAAACCACTGTTTGCCTTTTGTTTAATAAAACATGTGTTTCCAATGGCTAAATCCGGTTCTATTTGTTTAATAATCCAACACATATGCTTAAAAAATCTCATTTCAGCTCTTTCAACACACAAAGACAATACATTCTAATTTTGCTCGACCAAATTATGATCTCCAAGTCTAAAAGATGGCAATACAAAAGAATTCGCAATGGTCGGTAAATGGAATGAGGTGTTAAGGCTGTGATTATGGTCTACAATATTTTATAATCGACAAACATCCAGTTCACAAAATGTTTTAGACAAGAAATTTCCAATTAACATATTTATTTAACTCAGCCCATTTTATTAAAACAAAAGTTTAAACAGGTATTATACAATAATACGCCAACAAATAAGTATTGCAAACAAAAATTTGCATTTTGCGTTTACTTGGATTTGAACAACTCAACCATTATTCACAGTGATTTGTACCTTTTTATTTCACAGATTCAGTTATTACTTGACCTTAATAGGCAATAAAATCAAAATGATATATGAGTGTATGCAAGAAATGTCGTCAATAAATTAATTGACAGTTCTTGAGTAACTCTACAATGAAAACGTTGTGATTTTTCAAATCCACAACATACAAAAGAGCACTACAAATAGCACGGTAAAGGTTTATATTTATCTTTTCAATCTATCCCCAATTGCTAAACATTAAAAAACAGTTTTGATGCCGACATTGATTAAAAACGGGGGAAAAACTCGTACAGTTTATTCAAATTCCGGTTCACACATACATATAGTGGACCACAAATCTATACATCGGGATTACTCGATTTCAAAGTCAACCTTATATTTGTTACATACACCACAATACACATTCTAGAGCACCCCTGATTTGAGTTGCAATGGAGATTCGATTTCATTTTATTCAAAGCAAAAGCAGTTATAACAAAATTGATTATAGCAGTTTTGTAGCAAATTCAATAAGCTTCAAAATGTTGCAAAGAGAAAAAACTGAGGACCCTTCTCAATTTCGTGGCAGATCTTTTTCTTGAGGTGGCTCATGACGTTCGCGTCAGAAGACTTTGCAAAATCCGACGCAGTTTTCTCCCGTAGATTATGGAACGGGCAATGTGTCTTGAGCTATTCCTGTAGAGTATGGCAGTGGCATTTACACAGTGGCCAGAATTTTTCAATATGACCGAGGGGGAGTGGCGTTGGGCGTGTTTTCGGGATTCTCTACTAACGACATTTTTCCTCGTAAAAACGTTACTACGTCGTCTGATTAAAAATTGAAGCCAATTCGTGTCAAAACTTGACTTTGTTTATGGAATGATGCTCCATGATGCATGGATTCAGAATCTGCTTCAGGCGCCGATCCAAGTTAATTTTTACGGTCACAGTCCCGCGAGATATAAAGGACTTCAATTTAGCCCAAATTGGTCCACAGGGCGGCACACAAGCTGTTTTGTTTTGAATATTTTGAACAACAGGTAATTTCCTCCTGGTAGCGTAAAGATAAGGGACTGTGCTATAAATAAATGGTGGAGATAGAGCTTTTGAGGGGTCTGGGATGACACAAGTTTCACCATGTATGATGACAACTTTTCTTGGCAATTTCTTAAACGACAATGGTAGGTATTCGTAAAAGGTACCCTGCTGGGAACTGGTTTGCTTAGATGTCATTTTTTATGGCCTCACACGAATCCCCACTTTCTGAACTTATTCATCTTTATCCATTCGCATTCAAATAAATACTAATCCAAGAAGTAAAACTAAAATTTACTACGTAAGTAATTTTGCTTTGGTGAGTCATAAAAAATATCGGAGTCGAGATATCGGTGAAAAACAGCCTGAAAATAGCCAAAATCGGCTAAACAACATAAGCTGATTCCAAGTGAAAAGAGATTAGGTTCAACGACGGATTCATCTGGACGGATAGGACGTGAATACCAGTAAAATCGCTCTACAAAATTCCTTTCTAGGCGAACTTACAAGACTGAGGTGTCGTTCGATTCCTCTCATAGTGGGCTATTTGGGAAAAATTCTAACGTGAGCTTCCCACGAATGCCTTAAATTGGAAGACCCTCCTTTTTACGAATTTGATATAACTCAAAACAAGCCACATTTGCTGAATTCAACAAAACCTTCCGCCTCCACTTACAATAGCTCTCTTCAATTCAAATTTTCAGGTATGGATTTTATGGTAATAGCGAAAGTGGAAAGGAAGAAAAATCTTGTAATGATTTTCATTGCATTTTTATAAGCGTCGTGGGTAACCAACCAACCCCGTCAATGTTTAGTTATATTTAGTGCCAGGCTGTTTTACATTTCTAATAACGGGGCAGCATTAAAACGGTATTGATAATTTGGATTATTTGTATTTAAGTGCCTGCACTTAAATTGATATCATTTTTCAAATATATTCCCTTCCACCTGATAATGAACCAAATTAATAGTTTTTATGTTAGATTGAAAACATTTTTCTTCACTGTATATTTTAGTAATGAATTAATTTCGTATACCTTCAAGTTTTTTGCAATTAGGGTGTGCTCCATAGAAAGCGTGAAAATTCGTTTTGGTTGCCACATTAAGTTAGTCAAAATTGTACACAAAAAACACGAAATAGACGAAACAAATCTGTGGCTACTAACTAGTAAAACTATCAACAACATAATCGGCAAAATATAATAAGAAACAAATACGCGTATGTGTATGTAACGTACGTACGTATGTTGTTGGGAAACCACTGGCTAACCGCCACGTGGACCCATGAGAGAAACCCTACGTAAGTCAAATGAATCGGTTCTGACGGCTATGAGGACCCATCAGTCAAAACAAATGGACCACACCGCTGAGAACACCGACGCTGAGCTCAATCGACAAACACTGAACACCTTTCACTGGAAAACCACTGACCAACTGGCCCCCCGAAACACCATCAAAACCGAATAATTCCATTCCAAAACAAAAGACACATTGCTCTCTCCGCTGCTCAAATACGACTGATCACTCACTTGGCTTTTTTCACCTCTTCAAAACGACTAACTCAAATTAACCAATTACGTTTTCATTTCGTTTCTTCTTCGCATTTCGAATTACATTCTTTACCAGTACATGAATTCAACTTCTCTTATTTCATGACTCGAGTTCAATTTGTTTCCTTCCTTTTCAAATACACAGGCTAGCTCTTACGTGCATCAACTAATTTACATACAATCACGAAATCATAATCAACTCTTCACAAACTACATATCACAGGACAGCCCTGCTTTTCTCATTCTCTCTCATGTTACACAGGACAGCCCTGCTTTTGTTAACAAAGACCCGCATCTACTCACATGTACACACACCTCGCTCACATCAAAGCACAGCTACACACAGTAACGCACAGTTACACACAGTAACGCNCTCGCTCACATCAAAGCACAGCTACACACAGTAACGCACAGTTACACACAGTAACGCTCAGTTCTACGCACAATTCAACGCACAGTAACCAACACCATTATTTCACATATATATTGTAAGGTATTACAAAAAATTCAACAAGATATTTGTCTAATAGTTAAGTTAATATAAGAAAATATTTATTAATTAAATAATTAAGTTTGTTATGTAACTAAAGTGTCTTAAAAATCTCCACAGCACTGCAACAATTGTTATAGAGAAAATCAAACAGGAAACTACAATACTGTAAATCCGTAGGATTGTTCACTTCAATACCAGCTGTTGCAAAAAGTAGTTTACTGTCTGAATGGGCATTTTGATAATAAATAAGTTACAGATTTTAATTATGCTAGATTGGAGGGTAAGATAACTGTTTAACAGGAAACTGTGTGAAAAATATTTGAAATTAAATTTTTTCAACATAGTATGTATATGAATATGAATAGTCAGAGGGTGGCTAGAGATCTTTTGAAAAGTTGTGTGGTTTTCTGGTTTTCAACGGGATAACCCTTTGGTTGTAGGCTTCAACTATCTATTTGAAATTTAGATGTCAAGATTAGTGCGGTACGTACGTATATAGTGTATGAGTCCTACCTAAATAATAATGTTAAATTGTGTGTGATCCTATCTTACTGCTTTGTTTAGCGAATTCCAATGCAATGTAACGCGAGTTTAAAATTACTGGTCCAGTATAAATAAAATCCAGTTATTAGTTTTATCTTGCATCATCCAGACAATTTATTTGTATGTATATATTTATTATTCATAAAGAGTCTCGCAAGCAACGGAAACACATATTTTCCTTTCTGATTTAAAACTTAACAAATTATCTGTAATACTATCATCAATTACAATTCCTTACACACCAACAACGTAGCGAATTTAAAACCTAACTGAAGGGAATATGGCTTATTAAGTCAGTTTCTCATTTTTGTCGTTTAATTTGGAGAGATGGGGATACATTCATTCACATTGCACAGATAACAAGCAAAGATGAAAGGATTTTTTTTGTTAAATGGTGAACGTCTATGTAATATCGTCTTGTTAAAAATGGCTTAGTGTTTCATTATTTGAGAATTAATAACGATTTTTTTGGCTGTTAAAAATGTTAATTTATTATCGTAAACTGACACATCATCATCTGCCCGCCCCATCAGATCTGCATGGTTTAAGCGTCGCCAACAACAAACTCCGTCCAAGAGTGGTAATATTTATAACAAGATGTCTTGGTCATTTCTACTGATGCTAAACTGTGATTCTCTCTCGGGAATGTTAAATTCTTCAACAAAAATAAGTCAAGAAGAGATTGGATATACAGTGTGCCACAGATTAGAAAAAATTCCACCACGTTTGGGGCTGAACGTTTTTGTGTTTTGTTTTGGGTTGGATGTTTTTGTTAAATTTAAACATAAACATTCTAATAACTTTAATATTCCCTGGCCAAATTTTTCATAAACTGACACCATAAAAAGCCCATTAAAATTTGTTCAAATACTTGTAAGTTGCTTCAGGTAAAAAGGCCTCAGCCATAATTAATCTAACCGTAAAAATGTTGACCCGTCTTAATATCTTAAGAAACGCACTAGCACGTAAATTCAATATTAGTTTAG
This sequence comes from Cyphoderus albinus, assembly GCA_021029165.1. NCBI lineage: Eukaryota > Metazoa > Arthropoda > Collembola > Entomobryomorpha > Paronellidae > Cyphoderus > Cyphoderus albinus. Next base: position 10,248 of record VYYJ01003882.1, read on the forward strand.
ACTATAATTAATAGTGAAACCTTATTTTTTATTATGCCTGCAAAATTTTGGAAATTTACTATTTTTCAATGTTTCAAAATGTGCTGGTAGAAACATTTATTGAGATACTCTGGTTTTAATAAATCAATAGCAATAACCTTTAAAAACCGGAAACCATTTTACTTGGTTATGAATGCAAAACCCTTTAACCTGTAATTGATTTGTAACTCTGTAATAATTTGCAAACTAAATCATTCTAGTGGATAAAAACTGTCCCTTTTGATATTTGGATTTAAACGAGGCTACTATCATTATCACTTATTAGAACACAATTAATTATACATATTTTTTGTCTGATCCAGTGTAGTTGTTTGATACGTTGATACGAATGACAAGAAAATGGATGTTTGAATATCTAGAAGAACCGTTGTCAAAAAATACGAATTCATTAATTCAAAGCAGTTGTTAAATGACACTGCAATGTAAATACGAGGACCATTTACTTTATTTGTTTCGAACTTCCAGCATGCATTTTTAACCGATCCATTTTCATTCGTGATCTGACTCCCATAACATTCTCATCATGTATACCACGCCTTACTTACATTCCGCCTAGAAAATGTGCGCTTTTATATTTGTCACATTTCATTATATTTTATACACGAAAGTTAATATTTGTCAACTACCATTATGGACAACCAACCAGACAAACTGTGGTACAATCTGGCTGACATGATTTTTCCAGTCACATGTACATGAGAAGTGTGATTAACATGACAAAAAAATTCGTACTAATTCAATAATTATACTTTGAATAAGCAATTGACAACTGCAGACGCTGCCTCTCCGATGTTGTTTATTAATGTTTATAAAATATAACATAAACGCATAAAACACGTGAATTACAAAGTGGAAGGTAGAAACTGTTAAATAATTGTAATAATTGCCGAAAGAAAAACCAAAAATATCATCATGAATCAGCACACCAGCACTGGCTCAACGACGTCCATAACCAATTAATTCAAAGATCTATTAAATAATGCTTCAGATCGCCGTGCTGTAATGGTATCTTTGCTTTGTGATATTTTGACATTTTTATTAGAATAGGAATATGTAATAATGGAATTGAATAAAAAATTAAATTTGAGTCAGTCATAATTATTGCAAAATATTAATGTACAACTAACCAAAAATAATATACTATAATTTTGAAAGACTACTAAATGTGGCTGTTATTCCTGAATGAACACTAAATTCCAATTTCGTGACTTGTTGTGTTTGTAATCGCTCGTTATTGTCTCTCATCCAAATAAAATCTTCAAACTAAATTGTACAGCATATACTACATAGATAACATCTTACGTTATTCCCAACGTTCCAGCAAATTATATCATTACCGTACAAAATGACCATCAAATAGATTGATCATCAAATAGATTTTTAAAAATGCATAACTTCTCATTTTAAAAGAAAGCACGGAATAGTTTCCTTCATTTAACCCCATGTTAAATCACATAAACTAAAAAATACTCAAAATCTGGCAAACTTATTATTACAAATTGCAAAACTTTGTGTGCAAGCAAGGTCTTTAATTTAGTATCATCGTGAAATGAAACTGAATTAATTTTCAGATATGGAATCTGTTGAATATTGAAACCGGTCCATGTTACTAATTTTTTCAGGATTATACACATGCCAGAGAGAGATTTAGAATACCAAATATTTTCAGTGCATTAATTTCTTGCCGCTGTGAAACAGTTCTACACATGTTAAATTAATTAATTATAAACACTATTCTTAAAGCGGAGCCATTTTTATTTATATCAACTTTTGCTAGCCAAAGCGTTCAATACAGCCAATGCATGCTGATTCTAATTTTTAGAAACAATTCACGTTGCTTTTCATCGTAATTTCTAACGTTTCAATAAAAACAATGACCTGACCTTCTTTTGCTTTACCAAATGAGTATTCAAATGAAAATTAAAAAGGCATAGAAATGAGATTTTATTTTATTGTAACAGATAAGAATTTGTATCGCTTTCCACTTTTAATTGATCAAAGTATACAACAAGAGGACATTTCATAAAACACTTTTAATTACGATTATTCTAAATACGTACATATAAACACGATACCATTTTTGCACATCATCATTTGACATTTACAACAGCAGACACAAATTACCTGCTTTATATTTATATACGTTTGGTCGATTATTTCGTTAAGTGACGTCGCGTTTTAAATCGAGTTGTAGCCATTTATGTCATTTAAGCCATTTCGTTTGGTTTAATGTTATACAAATTGCGATAAGGAGAACTATAAGACACTCAACCATGATTTGGTAATTTCCCAAAGGTATGCAATATCTGAGTTTTTAGACACAAAATTTCAGTTTGTTTAGTAAATATCTTCCAACTTTTCTTGTACGACTTTTGTATTACATCGCACGTTTTTGTAAAAACTTATTCCGGTTGGAATTTGACATGAATGACATTAACCGGGATAAAACGTGTTACGAGAAAAAAAAAGCATTTTATATTCTATTTTTTTATACTTAATTTTATACGCAAAATTAAGAAATTCAGAGTGGTTTTGGCTATTCACTCAATATTTTTATTTGTACAGTGAAGGTGAATTTTGAATTTTGTGGTTGTATTTTTTTCATTGTCCTTAAGCAATACAAATTCACCATATCAACATTTTAATTTTTAACTGTCGAAGAAAAGATCAAAAGGATGTTGAAAAAATGGTTCCACTATTTGTTATGCATAATCGTGATATGAAGAAAAATGTATCAGCCACGTTTGTGGAATGCAGTATCCCTAATTGGCATCTTTGAACTTTGTCAACAGTGTGATATTTTTGTCAAAGTAGTTTTATATAATTTCACTTTTGTCAAAATACGAAGTTAGACTTCGTTTAGGGCCGACACCTTCAATGAGCCTTTTGTTACATAAGCAAGGTTTTAGAGTGGTGCTGTTGTTGGATGTATTATGTAAACCAGATCATGTAGAATGTTATAGAATAAAACCGTAATATAAATCTTTAACAAAACGATTAATTACATAATTTATTTGTACAAGCAGTATAGTTAGTGATTTTGCAACTACAGGCGGAAGATGACATTTGATTTCTGGATGGTCTAAAATTTTAAATTAACATTATTTAAACATTTTCATCTGCTATGCTCATTTACAAAGGTAATATTTAAAAAATAAATCGTTTTCCTTCCGGCTCGTTTAACCCTCTCCAAAGTATTTAAAAAACAGTAAAACAGTGCAGTGGAATGGAACAAACAAACAATTTGGTTGTAAGATAATAAATAAATTGACTATTTAAAAGAAATACATTCTTCACAATTACATTAAAACAATAATTTAAGTAATTGTTTATTCATTAATGTTTCTACAATACTACGTAATCTGTGAGTGAAACTTCTTTGATTTATAGCACAGAATGAACAATTGCAAATAAAACGCTACAATTACTATACCTGTGAACTTAATCAATCACTCATAAGAGTTAATGATGATAGTACCGTCCAAATCATGCTATGTTTTGGATAATTAACTTATGTTAGTGTTTTCTAATCTGCAAATTATGCTCGCAACTAGCCTCTTACAAATCTTTGGGTTATAACTGTGTATTTAGAAAATTATTCTGCAAACTGTAATTCTGCAAATACATACTATAATTCTTCTACTCAAAAATGGACCTGTTATGGAAATATTGTTTTTCATCATATGAATATGTATACTCATTATAAACAAAAATTCAATATGATCTCATTTAATTTACTCACCTCGATTTTAATTTATGTGTACGTATGTACTTATTTTGAAGTGCTCTTCTTTTTTAATTCAGAGTATAAAAGTATTATTAATGATTTATTAATTATTCCTAGGATGGTTTGTTTATATTACAAGTAGGTTGATATTGAATGGAGAGTCGGGTAATACAGGTTTATTTATTTGGTGGTTATGTGTGCTCCGGAATTAGAATACATTTCACTAATTTTTCATTTTAATTTATATCAAAAACAAAATTGATTTTCAATGCTTAACTTTTGTTGATAGATTGAAAATCAAACCTGTAGCATGTATTTCTACTTCGACAAAATGAATATTATTTATGATAGGTACTCTAACTTTCGCCTTTCACCCCATTTGTTATTTTAGAAATGAGCTAATTTTTACTTTTTCCTTTCCGAATAGCTCCCTGTTAAATCATGTGCTGTGACCATCAGTTCTCTGCACTTTCGTGCAAACAGTCAGGTGCGCACGTTCCCCTCAGCATTCCGTCTCCTCGTTGAAATCATGCAGCTAATGCAAGAATCTTGGGATTCTTATTAATGAATATTATATACAAATAAATTATGAATATTATATACAAATAAATTGTCTGGATGATGCAATATAAAACTAATAACTGGATTTTATTTATACTCGGCCAGTACTTTGCTTTAAAAATCTTTAGAAAAGGAAAGATTTGCTTGGTAATTCCCGGAGCAAAGTTATATATGTACATTTTGGGAACGACAGCTTTTACTCTCTGGCAATTTTTCGCGTGTCAGTAGTTTGCTTTCCGGATTTAAAGGATTTAAACGACGCTACTATCATTATCACTTGTTGGGAGACAATTAATTATACAGGTTTGTTTCATCCCATGTAGTTATATGATAAGCTGTTACGAATTACAAGCAAATTGATGTTTGAATATCTAGAAGAACGATTGTCAAAAAATACGAATTCATTAATTCAAAGCAGTTGTTAAATGACACTGCAATGTAAATACGAGGACCATTTACTTTATTTGTTTCGAACT
>VYYJ01003883.1:0-15048 GCA_021029165.1 Cyphoderus albinus
TGCGCTCATGGGAAATGAATGAAAAGAGACTTGCCAGCTACAACGACAGAGTGATTGTGGTCACTGGCTGTGTATATAAAACGTAAGTTTCAGAAACAAGAATCTTTAAAATATAAAATAATGAGTATGACGATACATTTTTTTACTTTGCAGTGATGGAGACGAAGGATGGATTGATGTAGGTTGTGGGTACCGGGTGAGAGTCCCTAAGGGCTTTTTCCGCTTTGTCATTATTCGCAATAACGGACAACCGGATTGCTTTCAATCGTTCTATGCTAACAACTGGGGTCTCTCTGAAAGAAGTTTTGTTGAGAGGGAGACAATTGAGAGTCTACAGTCTCGTCTGGGTTCTAGCTGGACTCTTCTCCCCCGCCTCCATAATTTGTCCTATACTTGGGACAGTAGAGAAGCCTCCAAGTACTGTCGTATCTGCAAGATCGCCATTCCACAAACAGAGTACCTGAATCATTTTGATAGTCACGGGCTAATTTGCCGGTTAGTAAATATTTTCATTATTTGTTATAAATTTTTTAACAGGCCTAAAATAATAATTATTATGATGATTTGTATTGCAGGTTTTACCAATGCAACAAACCTTGCGAGACCGCAGAAGAGTTAGCTGAACACCGGCGCACTCATTACACGGGGCAATTTGTTTGTCCGCACTGCCAGGCGGATTTTCGGCAACAATGTGACCTCAACCGACATGTGGAGGAGAATCATACACGGCAAAAAAAATATCCCTGTCCAGCTCCACATTGTGATGAACGTAAGTTTGCATGTAGTGCAAACCTTTTCTTATAAGCTAATGATGATAAATTGCCAATTTACAGGTTTTACATCTACTGGAAAGTGCCGTGACCACTATGCTAATGTTCACGCAACCGTTAAGAAGTATTACTGCCCAATTGAACACTGCAAGCAAGGTCAGTACATTCTAATATTTGATAAATTCTTTAAAATAAATATATTCTCATCTGCAAGATTATACTTTCTCCTGACAGGTTTTGGTGTGATTGGTAAATGGAAAGAGCACCTGGTGGCAGCCCACACTGGCGTGAACCAATTTGTCTGTCCTACTCCAGAGTGTAGGCAAATAGGCACTACTTTACTTTTGTGAGAATTATTTGCATCCCGTTTTAGCAATCCAGTATTAAACATTTATATTTCAATTTCAGCCTATAGCAGAAGGGAAAACCTTGTCCGCCACCGGCTGAATGAGCATGGAATTTTGCCTAAAGACGACTTCGCAATTCGAAATCAGAGTGTTCGTCGTTACCTAAATGAGTGGCTTCTGACAACAAACACAACATTGCAAGACATTTGCAACCATTCAGATGTTATCAGAAGAAGAAAGCAGGAAGAGGAAGCAGCAAAAAATGTTCCTCAAGCTGACCAAAGTGATCAAGAGTCAGACGATGAGCCACAGTAACTACCACTCCTTTTAGTTATCATTTTGAATACTTTCCTTCGCTGATAACTAATACTGCTGTTTTTAATTTAATGTGATTTAATTGTTTTGTTATTTGGGGCTAAAAAATTGTAATAAAAAAGAAAATTACTCATGAAAAGCCGGCCTTCCTCTTTAATCACACAATGCTTGATGGTTTTCTGGAATCTAAACGAAATGGCAAAGCGGGCGTCCTGATGAGAAATTGCACGAACCAAGTACGCTCCGTCAATTGGAACTTTCTTTAGGAGTTCCTCTGCACCGTTTCGATCAATGTTGGAATGGAACCACGCCTTCCCTTCGTGGCCCATTGGTTGTGGCACTGACTCTCCAAGTTTTACGTGGAACTCTAAGCCTTTGATAGGATTCGATCTGTAGTGAGTGATTAAACTGTAAAGGCTGTCAAAGGTCAGCGAGTCAACCAAGTAAAACTTGACCTGGCCCCATTCGTACCTGTAGGACAGTAAAACAAATATGTTAGAACCACCTGTATGTTCATTAACACTAACACATATTATATTATCTAGATAATAAATTGCCCTACTTTGAATGAATATGGGCGTGGTGGGTTCTACCAGAGCGGAAAAATGAGATGGTGAAGTCTCCAACAAAGTTTTCGCTTTCCCTGACAAGAAAACAACCTTCTCCTAAATGAGGAGCATACTGCTGGATCAGTTCGTTTGCAGCTGTCCTTCCTCCCTAAAGGAGTAAAAATAATAATTTTAGGTTATTTAGGTTAAATGTAAAATTATTTATTGTACTATATACCTACAATCTTTGATTTAATTATTACCGTGCGTCCATGATACCATTTCTCAGAGAAATGCAGCTCCTCCTCGTTCGTCTTCTTTTTGGAGAGTGAGGGATCGCCGCTCTGTGAGTCATCATCATCAGCAATAACGGATTGGTCGTCGGCAATGTCGTCATCGTTAGTTATCTCTGTGTACAGGAGGTGTGACCCAGTCAGCACAAAGAAGTGTGGAATCCATTCAATGCTGCAGTCATCCTTCAGGTACATAACCCCGTTTTTGATTGTATTACTCAGATCCATTTCTTTGGACACTTCATCCGGAAGCTTCGTAGGAACCTCTTCGATAGCGCCATTCTCTGGGAGTTTTTTGTGTTTTAAAATAATCTTCTTTTTTAGTTGCTCTGGACTGGGAAGCTGCGTCTCATTTTTGTCCAGACTCTGCGATACCAGCATATCACCAAAAATCTCCTGGAATTTCTGCGCCATTTTTCGTTGTTGCGCTTTGAAAATAGAATACCAAAAAATTATTTCTTCAAAGGTCACAATCAACATTACGTTAAAATTATTGGAGTCATGATAGTCATGAGAGTCATGGTAGAATACAAATACAACTTACCAAGAGTACAGTGGTCCTCAAGACTCAAAACCACTGGATAATCCGAAGCTACAAAAGCGTACTCTTTAATTGCTTTGAGAACGTCGACGAATTTGATTTTAGTGGTTAAAGTGTGTCCGTGAAAAATGTAGGGAATTCCCTCAGGTCCATCCCAGCAATCCAATTCAATGCAGCGACAACCTTGGAGCAGACAACGGGTGTAAGCTTCTACCGAGGATTCCGAACTGAACTGGTCTCCCGTCAGGTATCTGGAAAAATTTAAATGTTTAGATAAATAAAATCGTAGTACATTTAACAGTATCATTTAAAGCAAAACCCAATAAAATATTTTTTTAAATTCTAAAAATCTGCATTACGTACGTATTGTGCGACGAAGCAATCCAGTAATGGGCAAGAGGGCGTGTCATGTCCTGGGTGACATGTGAATTACGTGAATCCCAGATTTCGTTTTGCTTAGAATACAGGTAGTCCAAGAACTAAACAGAATAAACTTCCAGGTTATGTTTCTTGCTAGTAAAGAATTCTGCATGTATAAATTGCCAAATAAAAAATACCTCAGGAACAGTGAGCTCAGGTTGCTGGACATCTATATAAACAATTAAAGTTTAAAATTGTATGCAAACAGACTTTGAAGTGATGAGACAGTACAAAACGCGTTTTGAATATTTAGTTTGCTTACCTCTCAAGGGATCCTGGAGATACTCTCTAATCACAGCACAGACGTCGACCACCTCCTCCTTTTGTTCAGTCGTGAGGAAGTTCTCGAATTCTATGGTGCTCATGAGGTTGCGGTTCGACGAATATTTCTCTGCGAAATATTCGTCAAAAAGCGTACGATCGTGCACCAGTTGGTCGTGAAAGAGTCCAGCAAAGTCGTCAAATCCAATTTCCCCGGATTTCCGAGTGTCGACTGATTGGAACACGTCCCTTAGTTTGCTCGTCGACATTTTACAGTTTACTCGAGGCAAAAAGGACTTGAGTTCTTTAAGGGTGATGTTGCCCCTGGCGTTTTCCATTGCGTAGAACTCCTTCCGGAGCCACATATTTAATTGGAGTGGGTAAGGAATTTTGGCTGTGTCCGTGATGAGAAAGTTGAGTCCGCGTATCCACATGTCACTTTCCTTCTCAGAGATGGCCGCAACGGACAATGTTCTCAGGCGGAACTCTGTGCCATAAAAAATCACAAAACATTTCGCACCATCGTGCCGCTTGTGGTCATCGGGCCAGCGGTCAAAGTCCTTTGAAGACTTTCCTTGGCGCACCAACTTGATTTCCCGGATATCAACAGCACCTTCACATGTGGAGCGCGGGGACAAGGAGTTCCCGCTTGATGTACTTCCTATACTTCCATGATGATGTAACGAAGTCGAGCCGCCTCCCACTGATGGGACTCCTCCTCCACCTGCCCCAATACTTCCAGTGCTCCCGATCCCACTGTTTCGACTGTCTCCCCCTCCAGCGCGGTGCCAAATGATTTGTCTCGTTTCTCGGCGAATGGATAGTGTCCTTTTCTCAGGTCGTTTACGGAGGAAAAATTTTGTGACCACAGTGCCACGTTCCAGCTGGTTTATCACTTGCTCCAGTTCCGGAATGAAGTTCATTTTGCAAGGCTTCTTCAACTCGTCATGTCATCTTTCTTCAAAAACGACGGCAATTGCACACTGTGCACACTCACTTATCGTACAACCAACTCCCTCGCTGTCAAACCTTCTAATCCCTCTTCACTCTCCTCATCGTTTCACTTGTCACGGAAAATTTGCCTGCCTTTCTTTTTCATCGTCACCTCATCATGTAGTTTCTGCCTAATTGAAATGCTTGTACACAAGGAAGAGAGTCATTTTCTTGAGGACAAGTTGGATCACATTTGTAGATAATTTTTTTTGCCTCGATGACTTTTTTGTGGACATATAGTTTTTTCTTCTTTCAATAAAGCGGATGTACTCACTTGTGTGCCAGATGCTCAGACAGAGCGAACAAGAGGAACATTTGCAGATGTATGGATTATTATGGATCATGCAGGGGTTACATATGTATGAAAAGTGGTGATGATGTTGGCTGGTGAAGGTGATAACCAAAACCAAATGTACATTTTCAATGGGTGCATACTAAACTAACACAAAAGTGAGTATTATAAGAAGACGAAGACCGAACAACGTTCGTCATTCATCATCATCAACAGCATCATCGGCACCGTGTAGTAACCGTAAGTGATTATAAGAAAATTCTTATATAGGGCCTGGTTCTAGTTCTAGTTTACACACGTCAGTTTGGTGCTCCATCGTTCACTTCTTGTACATCTCTGTTATTTTTGCTCCCACTTGAGAATGAGAACACAAGAGCTTTTAACAAAGTATAACAGACAAATCCATGGAATAATGGGTAATAGCGAAATAGGTAAAACTCTCATCATGTTGGCTGTTGCTGGCTTCTAGTATGAATGACGTGAGTGTTGTTGGGAAAAGATATTTTATAATGCTATTACTCCTATTATTGTCGTTCACTCACTCCATGGAGTTGTTTACTTATTGCTTGCTAATCCTACTGAAGAGCTGCCCCAATTGAGATCCGATCCGATTCTATACGATGCCAAAATTGATGACTCTAATTCAGGGTGACTCAACTTTACTGTCACATTTTCATGCTTTGAATTCGTGATGTAGGATTATTTTATAAAACTTAAGCCTACCGTTCAATAATTGTCTCGCTAAAACCAACTCATTGTTATCAAGGGGCAGTTCAAGCCGGATCAATTATGCTACTTTTAATGAAATTCGGCTTTTGGAACCGTATTTGTTGTGTTAATCATGCTCATGTTGTATATGTTATAAACTCTTGGTAGAATCTTCATACCAAATTAACGACATAATGAGAGTCAGAATCAGACAATAAAGTTTGTCACTGGTGTTTATTATTGGTATCCTTTGCTGAAACTTTAAGTAGCCCGTTTGAATTTTCGAATATGTAGGTACGTGTAGACAAACACTTCTTAAAACATAATTAAGTGAATATAAGTAATAAAACTTCCCAAGCTATAACTTCCTCCGTCTTGAAGTTACGATTCAAATTGAATGACTTTGTAATTCATACAAAGGACTTTATAGTAATTTCCCTCACAATAAATGCCTGTGTTTGTATAAGCAAACACTATATAACTTGTAGATAATATGTAATATCAATTTGGAAACAACAGAACCAACTACGTCATTACTTAAAGTTAAAAGTTAGAGTCTAACTAAAGTATCCGAATGATTCTACATTATAATGTAGCATATAACAAATAAATCAATAACAAAGAAACAACCAACGATCTAAATACTTGAAGTGTTTGTATCTAATAAATAGTTCAGAAAATTACTGGCTTTGTGATGAATATAAAGCAGTCGCTCTTTAAACATGTTAAATATTATGTAAAGATGTGTCTGGAATGAAATTAAAGAATGACTTTGAGATGAGAAAGACAAAAAACTAGAATAATGAAATTTAAAATTCGTAAAGGCAGTGTGTCCTGAATGCACAGTACATAAATCTACTTTTTCAAATGATTCTCAAACTCCGCCAACTTGACACACTGGACGCTCTTCTCCCAGAGTTTCTTAGCCACATCCATGTCGTCACCAAGTTGTGAAGTTTTCGTTACCTATAAAGAGATATCAACAAGACAAAATGTTACATACGAATATATTTCTACGAACACACTGTGAACAGTTTTTAAGATTTCGCTCTTGCCTTGCAATCCGTCCAGTAAAGTCCGCTCTGTCCAGCAACTTCATCAGCCACACACAAATGAAGCACGGGCTGAGCACCTTCCTCAGGGGTCTTGAAGAAGAATTGTGACACCATGATCATATACTTGAAGGTCTTCCTTGCGTGACGGAAAATAGCAGTTTTCACACCCCCAGGATTCACTGCATTAACAATTATGCCGGACAGTCCAGCCTCCTGAAGTCGGCGCGCAAGTTCCTTTGAAAACAGGATGTTTGACAGTTTTGTTCTTGCGTAGAGAAGTTTTGGTTCCCAGTATTTCTCCGAATTTAAATTCTCCAGGTCCAGCTCTTTTGTCCATGTGTGAGCCACAGACGACACGTTTACAATGCGACCACTTCCATTTTTCTTCATTAGTCCCAAAAGAATGTTTGTGAGAAGAAATGGTCCAAAATGATTTGTAGCAAAATGGATTTCTAAACCTTCGTCAGTAATAGCTCTGCGCATTCCAGCCACTCCGGCATTGTTGACGAGAATGTCCAGACGGGATTCTTCTTTCAAGATGTCTGCGCAGAACTCACGAACAGACGCCAATGAACTGACATCTAATTTCTTGGCGATAACGGAGGTATTGTTCGTTGTTTTCCGGATTCGAGCTAAACCATAAGATTAAGTATTATATAGTGCGTCTATTACAATTTACGATTATGATTATGACGACGATCATGAAGCACAATCGAGTTTTTTTTACCAACCTGCAGCCTTTTCGGCATTTTCCAAATTTCTACACGCTAAGATAACTTTTGCTCCACGTCTGGCCAAATCTTTTGCTGTTTCAAATCCAATACCTATAATAATCATATTTTGGAATTCAGTTAGTTTACTCACTTGTTGAGAAGCGGTAGTTTTTTCTCATATTTCAAGAATTATTAACGTTAGTTTAGTACCTTGGTTGGATCCCGTAATAATGGCCACCTGTCCATCAAGTCGCCTCTTGCTTGTGCATTTTCCTGCGCTAACTTTAAAGTACAATTTGACTCCAGCAACCAGGCCGACTACACCCCCCACAATGTACAGAACTCCCACAAGAACTCCCATCTTTTATGTTTGGACTAAACTGTCCACTTTTCACAAATCCGAATATAAATTCAATCTGTAATCAAATGTAAAAAGGTTTTAAAAATTGCAAAATAATTCGCAGCTCACCTTGTTTCTTACATATATTTAGAGGAGTCATACAAAACTATGTTACGTTACAACTGCAATAATTTACTAACATCGTGCATAGTCTTTAAATCTCGAATTCTAACTAATGCTAATTCCAACAAACTCTCAAAATGACCATAAGAAAAAATGTATGCTTGATAACAAGGAGGAAAGTTAGTTTACGTCATCATTAAACTTTATCTATATGTACATATTATCCAAAGATTGCTGCAGGACTCTTAAGCATACGTGGAACGTGTCGTGGCCGTGGGAAAAGCCGATCTTTCCTATTTACGAGGTGCATCATCAATTCATCAACATACCATCAACTACTAAATTGCTGTTCTGTTATTATGTAATATTACAGCAAAAAACCATGAACTATCCACACATGAAACCGATGACCAAGATTACGACACCTCAGTTTCGCTGAAACCCCAAACAAAGTTAATTTTAATGAGATTGTACACGTGTTAACAACTGCCTGGAAATCGCCTTGGCCTTGGAATGGAACTCCTTCATAACCAATGTTCCTTTTCAATTAAACTAACTACAGTTTACTGATACTAAAACTGTATCTTCAGCGAAGATCCTTCATCCTTCACTTTTTCCCAACTGGACAAATAAACAACAATCCACTAAAATTCGTTTTTGTCTATCTGAAATCTGTACTTATACCTAAATGATAATAAGAGTAAAAAACAAACCAATTGCAAATGTTAAACTGCCAATGCTAAGATGTAACCGAATTATTTAACCGGATTAAATATGCGTTTGAAAAATTAACAACAGCTGAGGTTGGCACTTACCAGCTGCCACCTGGACCACCTGAGCCGGTATTTAGCAACTAAAACCCGAGCAAGAAACCTTGAAGAAACTTGACAAACCAACAAACTTAAAAGCTAATCCCAAAGGAATTTAGGCACTTAATTGTGGATTGGAATTTACGGTGGCCAATTCAATTGGTTATTATAACTATTATAGTATTAGTTTCTTTACAGTTTCGAATTTTAGTCCGAGTGTGCTAAAAGCAGGCAAATGACTGACATACCAACTTATACAATACTAACCAACTTATAAAGCTGTATTTCGCTAGGCTAAATGCTACCCATCTGACATTTCTTGTACACGTCCGCGTCCGCAGTCCACCTGCCTACCCAAAAACACAGGAACTTGAACTTTGCAACATTGCAACTGTGCTCAATAGTAGATCCTTTCATAGTTTCATTTCAATTAGTTTCGTGAACATGAATGAACCGTCAGTCAATTGAAGTGCAATTTGCAATATATGTATCTCTTTACCTAGTCGAATCTATAACCCAGAGATAATGCTTTTTTAAGATTACACCTTGTATTAATGTTCATAGTTCATACGCGATTTACTATGTCGTGGCGTGACTTTACTCATGGCACGATACGAAGAGCATTTCACTGCTAATAACGAATAAGTATTTCTACTATTTATGCACAAAATATTTTTGCAAAGAAGAAAGGATATATCGCATTGCCCATTAAATATTTGTAAGGAAACATTTACATGAAAATTAAACTCTTGAGGTTGTATAATATTTGATGAAAAAGCAATGTGTAGAACAATTCTGTCCTAGAATGTAGAAGAGGTCCAACAGTACAAACTTGTAAATATGCTAACTGACCAATGCAAGTAAAGTAATAAATATTTTAAAAAGTAACAAATTTTACGGACCTCCAAAAGGTCGAAATCCCAGTCGAAGTGTCACTCAATTTCAAATTCTCAACTGGAAACTTTTCCTAGTTTAAAATTTTCTTATTTCTGATCACATGATCCACTGAAACACATTAATTCAATTAACAAATTAATTCAACTTGGAATGTAGTTCCGAAAAAAAGCAATTAATGAAATTCATAACATTCCGTAGAACCTGTACCGTTTTCATTGACAATCACACCTCCCGTCAGTCCCGTCTACTTTCACACACGGTAAAATTGCTCTAGTCTTTACAATACTTTTCACTTTTTGTCAATTTTTGACAAGAAGATTTTAAGCGCTTGCTTATGGCTTGCCACGTAGTTTTTGTTTCTCTTATCTTTCACATGCAAACTTAAACTTCAAAAAGCATTTGGCAACGCTAAAATATCTAGTTTATAGTAAAAATACTATTGCAAAAACCGGTTTCACTTTTTGAAGCAAGGAAATGAGATTATACATTATGTATATATGTAGTATTACAAATTGTAATTTACAATACACGTTGCATTTTAAGAAGCTTAAGGCATAAGCGTTGAGTCTTGCAGTTGCATACATCTTCAAATCATCATATAAATGCAATGACATCCTATGAGCCATAAGCCTTTCAACAACTTTCGATATGTGTAAACCTGCATTTGCATCGTCATCTTGTGTGAGATTTCACAATTTATTTAAGTTTGTTTATATATTATTGACGTTTCAACCAATCCACCTGTCACTGCTATAGCTTAGCTTGGGTTAATGTATGAATACCAGCAGAGCTTTATCATTTGTAACTTTGTAATTGTATTATAACATTTGTAACCGTGAAATAAACTTGCTGGACAAAGAGTTTAGCTGTAGATGGTGAGTAAAAGCTTAGTACTTTTAATGGAAGCCTGAAAATGCCTGAATGTGTGCACCAGACGCACACATTTGATAATTGATAATCTACCAAACTCATGGCTTAAAAAAGAAGGAACAAAAGAATGAGCTGTGTAATGCATAAGCATAGTAAACTCCATTCCCCATATCCACGCTCATAAAACCTAAGTAAAACTGAACTTGCCCAGGTGGTCTGTTTCTCCGAGTACATTGTCATCTGATATGAGAAAAAAGTGAGTCATGTGTCAATATTGTGCTCACATTGTCTCTTCCAACTTTTCTGTTCGCTGGCGGACACAAAGATGATAATAAAATTTATAAATCTAATTGCATTAACATTTGTGTGCTAACCGAAGCACATACTAAAATTTGATCATGGAGTATTTCCGTAAAGCAGTTTCCGTATTTTTTGAGTATGACACGCCTAAGATAGTACATATCCGCAGTAAGCGGATAGGCGTAACTAATCGAATCCTACAGATTCTCATTGTCTCATATATCATTGGGTACGCCATTGTTTGGAAGAAAGGCTACCAAGAAACTTCTCCAGTGACATCTGCAGTCACAACAAAAGTGAAAGGGGTCGTCTACACACACTTGTCCAGTGAGGAACTGGGGGTTCCGAAAAACTACACAGAATTGTACAACAGAATTTGGGATCCGACAGATTACGTGATTCCCACGAGTGGCGGTGAATTTGGAGGATTCTTTGTGACAACAAATGTCATTATAACACCAAATCAAACTCGTGGAATCTGTCCAGAAGTATGATAAATAATATGATGATGAATCTCTAGTAGATTTAAAGTGATGTATGTATTTAAAAAATATACAATTTGTGAGCAATTTATGTTGATGTTCTTTGCAGAGTGCTGCTGTAGTAGATGCTCACTGCCGCACTAACGCAGACTGTCCACCAGGAGGATCCTCCACCGTGGGGAATGGAGTGTTTACTGGAAACTGTACGAAATCAAATACGTGTGAAGTCAGAGCTTGGTGTCCCGTAGAAGATGATCATCCTCCCATGTAATTCAAATTTTCCAGGCTGGTTGTTATATTTTTTGTTGTAGTATGTAATTTTATGTTCCCACCCGGAAATCAGATTTATTTCTTTTGCAGAGGAGGAAAGAAGGCGCTCTTGGAGGGCTCCAAAAATTTTACGGTGCTAATTAAAAATGTAGTCGAGTTTCCCAAGTTTGGTCAGAAGTACAAACGCAGGAACGTTTTGGAAAGTTCCAATTCCACATATTTGCAAAGTTGTATCTACAATGCGGAAACTGATCCATTCTGTCCAGTGTTTCGAGTAGGGGATATAGTGGAGGCAGCGGGAGAAAATTTTTCACAAGCTGCCGTGAAAGGGGGTGTGTTCGAAATTGAGATCACGTGGGACTGCAATTTGGATTGGGATTTTATGAAATACTGCAGGCCAATCTATTCCTTCGAACGGATGGATTCTCCAGAAGCTTTAATCAGTCCTGGCTGGAATTTCAGGTATTTTAAATATTCATGGAGTAATATCAGTAATATGTACGTAGTTTTCCTTAGTACGGGAGATTTGATTGTTTTCGAACTTTCTCTACAGAACTGCAGAGTATCACGAAGAGAATCGGAGAACACTCTTTAAAAATTTTGGAATCAAATTTCTAGTCAAAGTCTCAGGTCAAGCGGGTAAATTTAATTTGGTGCCGCTTTTAATTAACTTGGGATCAGGCTTGGCCTTGCTGGGTCTGGTAGGTTTTACAAAGCTTTGGATAACAATATACAGTTAAGGTTTGCACACACATAAATTTTGATTTACAACTTTGTCTTTTAGGCTACAATATTCTGTGATATTTTGGTCCTGAAATGTATGAAAAACCGCGCCTACTACCAAGACAAGAAATATCTCGTGATTCGTGCTCCTGACGCCTTCGATGTTTTTCCGTCACACGAAAACGGTGAAGAAACCCGACGTGGGAGCACGAGCACCACTAGCAGCAACGTTGGCATTTACTCACCGGAGCCTGGGTACGGTGCAGCCCCTTCAAATAATTTTGCTGGCTAATGTTGATTTCTAATTATATTTTGTTACAATTTAAAAGCTATTCG
Source organism: Cyphoderus albinus (assembly GCA_021029165.1). Taxonomy (NCBI): domain Eukaryota; kingdom Metazoa; phylum Arthropoda; class Collembola; order Entomobryomorpha; family Paronellidae; genus Cyphoderus; species Cyphoderus albinus. The sequence goes on from VYYJ01003883.1 coordinate 12,407, forward strand.
CCTTATTACGCAATACGAACTGTTGAGATTATTATAGCAAAAGATCTAATTTAATATGTTTATTATATCGAAATAAATATTTTTCAAAAACGCCTTAAAAGAGCTCTCTTTTAAACCGTACAAAATGTACACTTATTTAATCGACTTCATCAAATTACAATAACAATTTAAAGTATAATTCGTTGATGACTTTTAATAATGAATGATTTTAGGCCGGTTAATTGTGGTTGGTACCGTGTTTTGTAAGTTTTTATAATATGTGCTCCGGAGACATTTCTTTCTGTTCTGTGAGCGCCCGCGACTCATGTATAAATGCAGGGAAATCGACACCCTTGAATTGAAATTGGATTGAAGTTAAATCGATGGCTACGCATTCAATAAAATTAGCACTGTTCACTGAATTAAAACATTTGTTACCTGACTTCTTGCTGATCTGACGAAACCCGAATTACTCGTGACAGTTACTGCTTGAATAGCATCGCCGGTGGAAAAAATCACCACTGATCTTTCCTTAATATTTCCTGATACTGTCAGCATCTTTCCCTTCTCAGTGACCTGATCTGGCACAATTGTGATTTTCTCCTGGAAAAATGCTTCAGCTCGCTTCTTTTCTTCAGGACCACCCACTGTGCCAAGTATTTGCTGGAATTCCCGTGCAATCGTTTCACAACAAAAGAGTTCCCTTCCTTAAAAAAGAATAAAAAATATTTTTATGAAAAGGAACCCTTCCTAAATTGTTGATTTAAATTCGCACCTTCGAAAATTTTATCCAAAATAGGTTTCTGTGGACGTTTTCTCTCTGCTTCTGCTTGATCAGCCAAAATTTTCTTTTTGAAACAAACGTTTTCGTGGCCATTTGTCAGATTCGAAAGATATGCTAGCAAGGTGGAAATGTCCAGGTTTAACCTTTGCACTCCTTCCAAAGTGGGATTTGTGAAAGGTTCCTCGTCCAGCTTCGATACTTCTTGTGGCGTTTCTCCAGGCTGCAGATCCCATTCCTGCAAAACTTTTATTCGTGGATGATCTCCCAACTCTTCATCTTCAATTCTCCTTCCAATGACTTCTACTCCAAGGTGTTCCAACTCCTCACATAGAAGCTGCCCGATGCCACTAGTAAATATTAGACAAACTTTTGGTGGCCGAAACACATTGGGATTTTCTTCCGCACACTTCAAGTAGTCTAGAGCATGTTCCACAATGGACTTCTTGCCGTAACCTCCTCCACCCGCAGCTACCAACGCCAAGCTCTTTGGATTCCTCGCAGAAATTTTGTACCATGAGCTTCCATCACTAGAGACGATGTCAACGATTAGTCGACCAATTTTTCCTTCGCTAAAGCTAAACGGTTTCAATACCGCTGCGGGACACTTGGACAGAATATCGTTATGTGTGGGACTTGTGCCGTCACATTGATCCTTTTGTCCTGAAGAGGATGGCCAGATGCACTTAACTATTGAAAGGAGGTGCGGTAAATTGCTGGATTTATCACGTATGCAGGAAGAGTTAGAGAGCTCTTTGGAGAGCGATCGCCTTAGCTTTTCGATGCCTTCTATTCGTTTCAGTGCGGGGGGCACCGGATTTAGGGGGTTCGAGAAGGGAGAGTCCTTATCAAATGAAAGGTGATTGGCAAGCCAGTCTTCGTCTTCTATTGTCCCACTCCCAATAGAAGACATTTTATTAATTTACTACAAAGAAAATTTAACATAATATAAACTATAAATATAACTATAGAAGAGCAGTTTTAAAATCATTCAATCTAAAGGTAATTTGTCTTACTCTGTACAAACTACAAACTGTGTGTGTGTAGAAAAGTCAACTATATTTCTACAAGAAAGAGCCACTCTTTTCGCAACAAACACGACAACACGAGTTTTATCATCTGTGGTAATGCAGAAATTTTACTTGCGCCTTGTCCCATTCACCCCTACAACAAACTAACAAAGTGAAAAGCAAAACTTCGAGGTTGACAAAAAGCTTCTATTGTAAGATTTGTGTAGGGGTTTCCTTTTCCACCCGTTATTCGACTCGCAAAATTACGTTCAGAATCTGAGAAATACGTTTGATAGTTTGAAACTATGGTATAATTCTGAACCGATGCGAATCTGATGAAGCTGCCTGTCGAAACGATACAATTTGTTTCTTTTTCTTGATAAATCTATCGTACTAAATTGCAATAATGTAAAAGTTGGTAGTGGTATATTCGTTGGCACACTTTTATTTACTGAAATGTTTTACAGGTACTGGTTGCGGTTTCGCACTGAGGAACGTGAAATAAAAATATATATAAAGCGAGTTTGTCTAAAAGAATAATATTGCAAATAAAATTTGTACTTCACTAGAATATCACAACAGTTTCAATTAATTTTTTCTTCACCATTTCTAAATATAACCGTATCCTTCACATCTTCCTCTGGAATGTCTTTGTCTCCCCAACCCCAGGGTGCAGGTTCAATATCACAAAAATTGACTTGATCATTTCCTCCAGGATGATACGTTACTTTATTCTTATTACTATCCTTCCCTTCAACCGCCTCAGTTCCATCCGGTTCGTGGACATCCTCAGAACAACATGGATGTGACCCATCACCGGTACGCTTAGCCCTTCTATGAATCACACTGTCTGGTACGGTTTTAAGGTCATA
>VYYJ01003884.1:0-15038 GCA_021029165.1 Cyphoderus albinus
CAATGCACTACACGCATGAAATTGAAATAATAAGGTTCGATAAGTCATGCATTTTACTAGACTTACTAACCGTACTCTAGGTGTTTACAATAAATTATCGTTTAAGTAATCATTACAGTTAATTCATTTATCTTAACTATTTTTGAAGTTTTGGCAAATATTTTCATTACTGGAGCACACAGTTTATAATAAGTTATAAAACCGTCTTCCATAAATGGCCTTGGCCTCTCATCTCAGAAATTCCCTCTGCTGACTTTCTCCAACAAATGATTCTGATATTGAATGATTCTGCAATTTCGTTATACTACGGAGAGGATATAGGAAATAGAACCTCGTCGGTTATAAAATTCTTTTGTTAAAACTTTAGATTATCGGCATAATTAAACAAGAGTGACGTTTAAAAAGCAATTTTTTTAAACTGGGGTTGCTACAATAGAAACAGAGGGAGAGTGACTTTATCAATTTTATCATAATTATTAATTAATTAATACAGAGTTCGTCTTGGCACACGAACCACTGCCGGTAACAATTTTTAATGGTATCACAATATCATCATTATTCAAATGGTCAATTAATAAAATGCAATCCATTAGAACTAGTATGATCTATTGTAAACTTTTCTGATATTTATTATTTTACTTACAATATGTATTTATCGTGGAAACAACTCGCTATATATTTCAGTCAGACTAAACAATTTCTTACCATCTTTTAATTGAAAACTCGACTGGCTGGTTGAACCAGTGGACTGATACAACGTATTACTAATATTACAGGTTATCATTAAATTCTTCCTAATTATTTTAATTGATTTTTACTCCGAGGAAATTATTTCATGATTACCAAAGTACAATCGTTCATATATTAAAATAATTTATTTCATAGAGTAAGCATTTCATTAATATTACTGACTTTGTATTAGCATAAAATTAACTATACCTTCCAAAGCGTTTTGTGTGTAATAAGTATTTCGACATTCATTAATTTTAATAACAACCAATGTCTTCTACAATTTGAGGATTAGTTCGGTGCAAATCATCAACCTTTAACGTAATTTCTAAAACGCGCTGTGATTGTTACTGCCGACTTGACTATTATTATGACCATTACTACTAGGATTGAAACTGAGGTGATGGGCATGTGGGTGGGCGTAATTGTGATATTGATGTGGAGCGTGGTGATGATGATGTGCTGACGCAACAGGATTTGTAATAATATTAGGGCTTGCACCACTCGCTATACTACTAGCTATCAGTCTTGGTTCCCCAGAATATTGCTGGAGAATGCTGTTTGCCACGCTATTATTCGCCCCATTATTATAATCGACAATGAGATGCTTTCTGGCAGGCATCGGTGTCTGGAATGTTGTCAACACATTGAGAGATGCCCCTTTTCCCAGTTCCTGCGAAAGAAAAGATTCTGTCAAATATTCATCATTTTCATGTTCAACACCGTGACCAGTGTTAGTTCCTCTATTGTTCTCCTCTTTCCGCTTTTGCTTCTGCTGATGCTTTTGTTTCGTTGGTTGAGATGATGTACACGACGAAGTTGGTGGCGATGGCTTCCATCCAAAATTGTCAATACCAATATCAGTGTTTCTGTCATTACTGCCATCGCCACCAACGCCAACTACAGAAGAAGCCTCATTATTGTCTGGGATGAAGCCTCTATCCGACTTCCTCGAAGACGCTGATTTAATTCCAGCCGACAAACTATGCAAACGATCAGCATTGTCATAATGATTTCCTCTTGATGGGGAAGCAGAATGCATCGCGAGCATGAGTATACCTTCAGGCTCGCTATTATCGTACCGCTTACTGTTGGCTAAACTGTGTTTACTATTACGCCTGTTATGACTTCCTCCACCTTTAATACTTTGGTTACTTGCCGCGCTCCCACTAGCTCGACCTAGAACTATTGTTATTGTTACTGGTGCCACTTCCTCGTTTTGCATTGCTGCACGTCGAGGAGGATCTATTGCGGTGACCTCTTTTACTTTGGGGATGACTCTGATTTTTAGGAGACCGCAATTTAAGCTTTGGCTTGAGATTATTAAGTTTGAGGTATGCGTCTGGAGTGGTGAAAGCAGACTCCTCTTCTGATGTCGTGGAAGAAGAAGAGGACATGACTGAGTGACTGGGTGAAAGCGAAGTGGTAGATGGAGTTGCACTCGCTACGAGCAGTGGCGCTGCTGAACTGCTACTTGCTGATGCCGCAACAACTATGCCATTATTGCCACTAGTTGAATTGTGGACTGACGGTGCCAACCAAGAAGGATACTAAAAGTAAGAAATAAAAATCAAAAAACAAATAATAACTTAACAAACAAAAAACTAAAAATGTGAAAAAATCCGAAATTAAAGAGCATTTTCATACGTTACAGTACAAATTTTCTACTGATGTGTGCTAAAGCTGTTGAAGCTGAGAATTACTTAGGTGCATGCAAACTTTGGAATTGGTAAGACATAATAATTACGTCTACTGTAATAAACACTTAATTAAGCAGTGGCAGTGGCATTCAGCAGAACAGCGTCACTCACTTTTCGTCAACAGTAAAAAGTGACTTCAAAAATGCAAATTGATTTGAGCATCGAGTCGGATTTATCACAATTTTCCGCGATTCTATTCTTGAAGAAAAAGGCATTCACCTATCCTACTTCATAATTACCAACAGTGCTTGGAATTTTCTTGAGCCATTCACTGATCCAACTATAAAAATGTTAAAAAGTTGATCGTTTCGGTATATACTAATATACATATATTTTTAATGTATTCAGTTAAAGGAAGTCAAACAGCAGCAAAAGCGGAAGTACAGGTTGAGAACAATGGGGCAACTGGCATTCAATTGGAGAAAAACAATCACACGTCACACACATAAAGGTCTAACGTCAGTTTGGTTTAGGCTGAGGGGTCATTTAACAATTCAACAGATACTCGTTCTGCATCCATCCATAAAAACAAACCTTTTTCATGTCCTGCGAGCAAATATTAAGAGATCCCGTTTTATTATTTTGGGCCACTGAGGCAGAAGAGGGAGCCCATCCCACCATCTTGGGAGAGACTATCAACCCGAATTCGCTTCCACTAGGCGCACCTGATCCATTTGTACGACAGCCGTTGTGTCCTTTTGAAGTTGAATCTCCAAACACTGGAAAATTGGATTTCTGCAAAACAGTAAAGCAAATGCAAAAATTATTATACACCTTAAATTTTTTCAATATGAAGTATGCGTGTAAATCTTGCGGATTTTACTCTGGAGATCCTGACCTGATCCTAACATTTTCATTTGCACTAAAAATCTACGGGCTTTGCGGATTAGAGGAAACCGACGAGCCATGCCATTTTCGCCTTTGTCTGCTAAATAATTTTTTTGGTGAAAGTTGTTTTTTACGCACCCTGGTGTCGACGTTCATGTTGATAATATCTCATCATCATCTTTTACATATTTCTCGGGAAAATGTCAAGTTTCGCTCCACTTTTTCCAACAAAATATGTGTGCTCAACTCTGTGTGAAAGACGAGCACTTAAAATTCTTCTGCTTTCCACAGAGAGGTTTAATGGAAAGTCATTCGCGGCTGTCTTCTTTAAAGCGTTAGGGACAGAGCCCGCTTTACTTTATTTTACTCCGCGTTTTTGTTTTCGCCGTCCCTGCTACTCTCGCGTCACTTTAATAATTTTAATCAAGTCATAAAAGTTTTAAGAGACTTGCTTGTTTGTGACGAGGAAATGAAAAATCTATGCGAGCTGGCTTAAAATGTACACCCACTCACTCAAAACAACGCCAGTGTGCATATGTAGGCATATGTGTCTTCCCCACAATTTTGTACACACAGAAGGAAAAGCCAAAAACTTTCCCCAGAGTCCTACAACAGCAGACACTGCTAATCTAGCATATTATTATTATGGTAAACTCACATTCACTCCTTCCAAAGCCCGTGTAGCTGTATTAGATATATACGCATATCAAATATTACGTCTCTGCTCGTGTAATGAACTGTATTATATTTTAAACGCCTGGCTCAAACCGAGTATACCTGCATATATAAGCAGCATAATTCGGGATTTTTATATTTTTCTTATTAAAATATGTACCGGTTTATATTGTCTAACTTTTTCAAGCCGCTTGCTTAGGCTAGTAAATATGAAATATTGATCAACAATAATAAAAACTCATTCCGCAAAAGCAGACTATTGAAGGGGAAACCCAAGAGAGTATCAAGGATTTTGAGGGAAAGTAGAGACACAAAAAGGGAAAAGGAAAGTCATATAACAATATCTAACTAACCAAACAAGTGCATAAATACAAAAGTTTTGGAAGACAAAGGGGAAGTGGAGTGAAGGTATTCGTGAGACGAACGGGCGGGCTCTTTTCGAACAGACACTACGTTTATTTATACACAGTGACAGCGCTACCAGTTTTCACATAAGGACAGCACACGATGATTATGATTTAGCTTGAATACAACTAAAAATATAAAATATCATCATCTTTTTCCCCATAAAAAGCAGAAGACTATGAGAATCGTGAAACAAAGCTTTAGTGCTTTCTCTTCTTTTCAAATTAAGCGTCGTTTGTTATAAATGCATCTATACATTCATCGGCAACCAATGTCACTTTTCCTCCCTTTCCTTTTACTTGCATCTCATCAAGTCAAAATGAGCAAACTTTTGCTTGTTTCCGACAATTAAATTTTCCCATGTTCAGTTCATAACACACATCGTCCAAGTTGTGTAGATAAAGCCTTTTATTCTCATAACAATGCAGGACTTTGAGGTTCGTTCGTCTATAGTTTGAAAGGAGCGAGCAACGCTGCTCCCGAGATTAAAATATAGCTATTTGTATGTAAAGTATAGGGAAGCTTTTAATATGATTCACGAATATGCAAATGTTCAATTACCCGTAGGAAGAAAGCAGGAGGAGAAAACATACGCTTATTTTCACCGGGCTACCATAATATTTAAATGAAAGGACGATAAACAAAAAAGAACCGACAACTCGTAAAATGCAGATTTTTTTTATTAATAATCATAATAATTCTCATTCGTGTTTCCCCGTTTCCTACTCGTGCGGCTTCATTTGTGACAATTTCCCTTTATTACTTGCTGACTGCTTGCTTTGCCTTTTCTACTTTTACTCGTTTCGTTATTCACAACAAGTAGGAAAAATATGAAGGATAAAGAACAATGAAAACTGTTGATTGCAATTCCGCCATGTATAAGAGCAACGGCAGTAGTCCAATTGGAAAGTTATCCTTAACATAACATATGCAAAATATACCCGAAAATCAGAGGTCTGCTCTCTGAAAACTCATTCATTTCTAGCGGGTTATCATAAATTGCTGTTAATGAAGGAATTATTACGACGTATACTAGGTCATAAAACAAGTGCGCAGATATATTACCTCAATCATTACCAGATTTTCAATCAACGGTCTTTGTAGGTTATTATGTTCTTACTGTCAGCCGTGCAAATAACTTCCGCTTCGGATTTTACACTAGTTTTATCTTCATCTCTAAATCACTAACTTAAGCCATAACGCTTTCTTTCAAAAAGCGGCAAATTTTTCTTATTTTAGCTTTGGACGCAACGTTTTAAAAACATCTGGCACTTATATTCATAACGTTAACTCCCACTCCATTCAAGTGCTGACTCATTGTTATTACATGTGTTTAATGTGAATATATGAAACCATTCAAGTATTTTAGTTGCATGCAAACTCTCGTTAATGCATAAAATTGTCTAATGTAATAATAGAAACAGGAGCTTACATGTTTTTCACCATTGATTAGAGTAGTCGTGGCATATGGAATTGGTGAATGGCGATCTTCAACTACGGCATAATTATTTGCATTCTCGTATTCATTGAGATCATTGTGGCTGGTTTTCACGGATTTGAGGGTGAGTTGCTTTTGCTGGTTGGCTGCGTCTATCCACAGATTGTCATCTTGATAATGAGGAGGAATTGAACCATCCGGAATTTCTGTAGTAGATACTGAAAATCATTCGTCAAGAATTTTTACTTTTCATTTACCACTGAAATCGCAGAGTTTCTTTGTAAAAAAATAACTGTACCGAAGAAACCTTTGAAAGTTCTCATATTTGAAACTACATACATGGACTTCTTTAAATTGTTGAAAGATTTGTGGTAAGCAAAATTCGTTTCAGTTTTTGCTAAAACATTTCTTTGCCAATTTGAACTTTAGTTACACGCAGACCCAAATATAATGAACTGAAAGGTTTGTATTTTATTATACTACTAGCATTATGAAGTGCATTTGAGTTGATTTGATAGTCAGATGGAGAAAACCAAAATATTTTAGCAGTATGCATGTAAGTATTTATACTTCGCTATTATTCAACTCCCACCTAATTACCATATTTTAAGTGGGCGTATTGGCTGGTATTTTATTACCTTTGAGTTTATCACCGTCTCTTCTCAGCGTACATCTCCTCATGTAAAGTGCAAACACGAAAACGAGCAGCATAACAAAGATGATGCTTCCAATGAGAGAGATAAACCAGGCTTCTGAAAAGAGCTCATCTCTGGCTGTTGTGGTGTGGGCTCCTCCAAAAGTGATAATTCCGTGATGTTGATTTGTAGTTTTTGATGGAGCATAACCTTCCAAGTCGTTATTTATTTTGATGTGATTGTCCTCCAGATTAGTGCTTCGTCCGAGACCATTGTTTGGACTGTTTGAGGATCCCACATCAAATGGAATCTTGCCGATTTTATTACCGTGTTTATTTCCTCCTGAAATATCTAGATAACTTGATCCCGGGTGAGATGCTGCAGAACCACCAGAATTTCCTCCATTCCCATTACCTCCAATTTTATGTTTTCCACTCGACGATCCGCCGTCTTTTCCCAAGCCATTGCGGTTACCACTTGATGAATCTTCTCCGTTATTGTTGATATTATTGCTGTTGTTAATTATGTTAAGAATTTCGGCTGTGTCAAAAGGATTGGAATTCGGAGAAAAGGTTCTGTCGAGCTCAACTCGACTGGGCCTAAAATTCAACGTCTGCATAGGAGAGAATGGACCCATGCCCTTTGCATTGAAGCAAGCTATTTGAAGGCTATAAGATCTGCCAGGTGTTAAGTTGTTCAACACCAAAGTGACGGTGGAACCATTTACTGTTCGGTTACCCACCAGAGATGATTCAGACCAAACGCGGAGCTGTAACGCAAACCGAAAAATGTCAACATAATTTAGATATTTACGTAAGAAAGTCCACTAGAAACTTTAGAAAAACTAGTACAGACGACGATGGAAAACTTTTTGGAGAAAGTATGATTTAAATTCGACCTATTTATTACTTTCATGAAGCAATAAAACTGACGAATAAATTACAAGAGTACTAACTGGAATAAATTATTGTCAACCCATTATGGTCACGTAATAAATATGACCCAAACTTAAATAGTTAGTTCAACCTCAGAAAACATTTTAGAGGGAAGTGGGATGGCATTATTTCATGAATTCTGTTAAAGTAACTTAATTAGTTAATTGGAGTTATAGAAGCGAAAGCACGTTTACGTAATATTTACCTGATATCCTGAAATAACCCCGTTTTGTTGGCGAAAAGAAAGTGGTTTCCAGCGTATACCCATAGCTGTACTGTTTAAAGGTGTCGAATCTATCAAGTCTGGAGACACCGGTTGGAACTAAAAAAGAAAATAGCGAGACGTCATGAAGACCATACTTTATTTTAAAATTTTATTTTTTAGCATTACATGTGGAAATTGGCAAGTCAAGGTACAAATAAGGTGTATTGGTGTATAATGCGTATTGCGTATTTTTTCACTTTTAATGAAACAATTCCTAGAACAACTCCATTTCCAAACAATGCCTGTGTAATGAATTAAATCCTTACGCCGTGGATCGGAGTTAAAATAACGAATGGTTTTGCCAGAAAAAAAAAGAAATTTTAAAAATTAAACATTTTACAATCTCAGTGAGAGAAATTGAAGGACAGAATTCGAGGTAACTTTTTGCACCAACTCGTACCTTAACAATAGTATTTCGAATACAAAGAAAAATATTCCAAGTTTTTTGTTAACTAGTTCAGTAACCAGTCCTTCTGTGACAAACCCTTTGAGTTGCATTCTTAAACAGTGTAGGTATTATCAGTAGTAGGCTAGATATTATACCGTCAAAAATGGCGAGTTTGTGTTCAGTTGCCTTCTTCTAATCTTGTATCGTTTAGAATAAACTGTGTCTTACTGAGAGACATAAAAAAATCTCCCTTGGGTAAAGAAGAAAGGGGAGAANTGTCTTACTGAGATACATAAAAAAATCTCCCTTGGGTAAAGAAGAAAGGGGAGAATACTAATGAAATAGAACACAATGACTGTTGAGTGACGACAACGCTGAATGTGCTTTCTCTGGAGTGTATTCAAAGGCATACTATTTTTGTTCTACTTTCTTCAGTCACTCAGAATCAAGTACGTCGCGACACAAAAAATGCTACATTCTTCCATTCATTGCCTCTTTTCATTTCTTGCGGCAGCACGTAAAGAGAAAATGTCCATTTAGAGAAAGACGGAAAAGAGATTGAAGCCTGTTTTCATCTTCCCAGCAAAGATTGCTAAACTTTGAGCAAAAATAAATATTATGTGACTACATGAGCTGTGTTTATATGATCGCTTGACGAGAGTAGAAAAAGAGAAAATAGCCTGTAGGAAGATACTAGAACTAGAAATGGGAAGTTGGTGGTGCCGTTTGCTAACTGCTGGTGACGCGTAAGACATGATGATGAACACACATCATTTTCTCACTAACGAGCAAAAAACAAACGAACGACACATTATGTACAAAAATGCTTATTGCGAAAAACTAGTAAAACAGATGTGGGATGAAAAAGACTTTCTCTCTCACTATGTGTTGCTTCACCCTTCACACATTTACCAAAACCCATCAAGCAGAAAGCAACGTTCGGTCAGTAGTAAAATGATTTCGCTATTTTCGGGTAAATATATGATAAAGTGGTCGGGAAGATATGTGTGGGACACAACCAAAATATGTATCTATTGTATATGGATGAATGGACTTTGTAATGCTGATGTGATATGAAGTTTGGAGTGTTGTGCCGTGCCCATATTGAATTTTGCTTGGTCAAGGAAAGGACTTACTACATGGGAGAATCACTACCTCAAAGTATGTACACATGTTTTCTTACCATCCTGAAGCGTCGTCACATTGACATAGTTGGAGGGACGACCATCTACATTTTTGTAGAAGGGCAACAAGAAGATCTGATACGTGGCAAATTTTTCCAGACCAACGATCTGAAAAGTCGATGCTCCAGCGTTCAGTACAGTGAGCATTTGGTAGCCAGCAGCATTAGGAGCATTTCCATTGCCGTTATTGCTGCTAACACCAGACGCACCGCTGCCCACATCCCGAGATAGTTCAGAGTCCGTTTGATGATGGAACATTTGACGGAAGTAAATGTAGAAACCCTCGATGAACTCAGCGGCGCTTACAATCTGCGAGGTTGAATACAAAAGAAAGGTATAAAAATATACAAAACGCTAAGAGTTTTACTGATGTAGTTAAAAGCAACCACAGAGATTGTTGACGACAATTCTTTGTGACACATGTACGGATGAAGAGTTAAATCGAATTATATTGTGACAATATGAAAAATTCTATGTGCCATTATCAATGTATGGAAAAATATAATAATTACTATCTCACATTATCTGTGAGATATACGTTTTCAAGATTTATAATATTTTTACTAAACTATAAACTGTACATGCCATGAATAGCGTATCACAAAAGTCAAAATAAAAGGTATAAGTCAAGTCAAATCAATATCATTTATCATATGTTGGATTCTTTATATACATACGATTGTGCAAATAATACAAACTATCTATGTACCTATAGGTATATGTATAACATCACCATTGCAAAAGTTTCTCAGATGAAAGACATTTGAGGGTATTTGGTTTCTAGTTTCAATTTTTGTTGCTTTTCTTTGCTAAAAACTAAATGTTCTTCAACTTGATATTGTATTTCATACTTTCTCAGTCACATTTAATCATAGTTTCTTGCAATTTTTGTTCAATTGATTGTAATGCGTGTAATCCCTACCAATTTAAAAAATCAATGATGGAAAATGCAATTACTCACATAGCTCTACCCTTCCAACCAGCTCACAAGTAATATGAAAAATGAGAGATACAACAAAAGCTTTCATTCATTTCTTTACCTGCCACTCAATTTTGATTGCAGTTGACGAGGTAGGATAGGCATTTTTCAAGAGAACCACAATTCCTTGACTGAGCCGACCTCGAGCAATTTCCAAATCATCATCATTCCTACCGCTAGCAGAGATGTGTGTGGTGACACTTTCAGAGAGTGGGCTTGGAGCAGAGCAAATTCCCTCTGGAGACACTGCCCTTACAAAGAAAATGTACTCGGTGTTCGGCTTTAAGTATTGAAGAGTAAACATTTCTTCGGGCACATCTGTCGCACCCAACAACCACTCGGAGCGTAATTCATCCGCGCTGTAGTATTCCACTTTGTAGGTTATCGAGTTGCTCTTCTTCACACCTGAGCCCACTGCTGAAGAAGACACTGGAGACAAAGAGGTGGAAGAGGAAGATGTAAGAGCGAAAGTTGAAGGTGGGCCGTTCTTGATAATGCTCTCTGCATTATTACCGCCACTGCCACTACTTAAGGAAGGCGTTCGACTTGCTGCGGAACTGGAAGTTTGAGTAATTTTGGGAACACGTGTCGTTGAAAGTGTTCCATTGCTGCCAGCCTCACTCTTACCTTTTGTTAGCAACATTGTGTTCTTATTGCTGCTATTTTCGATATTATCGCCATTTTTATGCTGATCCATCTCAACGAAATCTTCCTCCGATCGAGTCATTCTGCTTGCTTCATCCCGATCTCTATCAATTCCGTGTTGCTCGCTGATGTGTTTGACATCTTGTTCATTACCTCCGGTGGTAGTGAAAAGTCGATGGCTTTTGCTAGCTTGTTTGGAAAAGTTTTCCATAACCAGGAAATTTTCTTCTCCATTTGTATTTCCATTGCTAGAGGGAAATTCTTCCTCACTTTCCATATTTGCTATAGAACTCTCTTCCAAAGCAGCGTCCCTTTGCATTTTTGCACTTGTCATAGTTTTCTCACTTTTGGAGAAAGATGAGTATCTTTTCTTTCGTTTTCCCGTCCGTTGAGAATTACTCGTTTTTCGGTGCTCATCAGTCAAATGACGAGTGCGGCCTGTGCTGCCACTTTTACTTCTCCCCAAATTGTCTAAAATGTCGCCAGCTGCTGCCACTGTCCACTGCCAGTCACCATCAATATCATCATCATCCCCTTCCTGGTCATCGAGCATAATATCATCATCGTATGAATCGTCTTCATCCATCCTATTTCTTTTACTGCCACTTCTCCATTCCTCATCGTCATCAACACCCATGCCTTCTTCTTCCTCTAGATCATCATCATCTTCGTCAGAAAAGCTTTTGACCCTACTTTTACTCCCTTTTACCGATGTAGAAGCTGATGGAAATCCATTTCGGCCAGATGCTGCTTTTGAAGCAGAACCACTTTTACTATTTTCATTCGTTGAGCTGCCGCCGCCTAAGGAAGTTGAAAGTCCATTATTTCCATTATTAACAACATCACGCCCAATGGAAACTTCCGATGAAGTAATGGAAGACAATTTGCTGCCCGTGCCCCCTACGCTAGTGGCAAAACCGGATGCTGAAGACGACAATGAGTTTTGGCTTTCAACATTCTCCCAAAAGCGAGGGTCCCAAGCTATTGTGACGGAACTTGAGTCCGCTTTGATAATTTTGGGTTGCATTGGAGGTCGAGGTCGCTGAATGTTCACAATGTCCAGGGCAGATGAACGGGGAAAGGACAATGCGGATGAGGACTGATGATATTGACCAAAATGGGCTTTTACATTTGTAGCGGGTTCAACTTGGAGATATGCCCGCCAAACGTACTTGCCACTGCGCGACGAGGCTACACATTCATACAATCCGCTGTCCTCTACTTTGAGATCTGTAAGGAATATAATGAAATAATACAAATGAAGTTGGTTGAAACTTAATAGCACTCATAAAAACCTCTTTCAAACTATCTAAACTACAAAATCCTTGGCTTTGACATGATAAAAAAGATCTAAATTCAAATGCTTCCTTTAACCTTTCAAAAATACATCTATGTTTGAATGCCTCAAGAGGTATTAATTTTGCCTGAAATATATCCAGTAGCACATAAAAACTATTTTTGAATTTAAGTTCATCATGAACTTAGAATTTTCTTTCACCTTTTTTGCTTTTACTACCAAATAGATTCTTGGATAACGTGTGAAGTCGACTGATGTGAATGGACAAAAGTTGAAACGATCCTGATTACATACCCCTGAAAAGCATTTCATCTTACTTCATTTGACCATTCAGGGAAAGGAAGGGTAGGACAAAGTATTATTATTCAAGACCTTCTCCCAGACCGGATCTCTATTCAGTGTGAAGGTGCGATAAGTTAAGGAAGACCCTTTCTCTGCACTTTCTTTGACTCTACTTCTGAATTCAAGGCAGGATAATCTTACGATCCAAAATGCAAGACGTACTAGTTGACGCGTTAGAAGATGTTATCAAACAGTGCCAGACAGTCAAACGAAGAGAAACACGATTTTTAGTTCGTTTGTTACTCTTCATTTCATCACAGTTAATGCACCAATCACTTAGCTCACGTGCCTTCTTTATAGCATAGTTACATGAAATTTCTTGTTTATATAAAACTGTGCTGTCGCAAAGCCCACTTGCTCCCAGAAAGCCAAATGCACTTTTCCTTCGTTGGAAGAAGGTAGGCACACAGAAGAACACACGAGAAGAATTTCTAACAAGAACACCATCGGACGACACTTATTCTGTGTTCTCTGTCTTCTTTGTGGGGACGTGTGGTCATGCAGAAACGGAAAGGACAAGGAGTATCATCATCTTTGTGCAAACATGACAAGTTTTCTGTTTTTCTTCCGTTACTTTTCTTATCTCCAATTCAATTCGCAGTGGGAAAGGATACCTCATCCTTCTTTTCTCAACGTCCTCCTATTGGCCATCATTATTTAGAGAAAGCGATTGAATAGGAATATGTATATATAACTTTACATCAAATCCGCGCAGGCATTTAATGCGTAAAGTCTTTATTTCGTACATGTCAGACCAAAACAGAAGATCATTCCGAAACTTGCCTTATTTTCACGGCTGTCTGCTGTACTTGGATTTGGGAGACATTGGCACTGAATACACGAAAACAAAAAAAACTTTTCTTTCAAACTTTTTTTTTACTTTCTTGATGCGCCTTTGTAAGGAGGAAGAAGATGCCCATTACACCAGTTACCAGGCAGTAACGTCGGCAAGACAGTGGGAAAGAGAGAGGAGGTGTGATGTGACTAAAATATCAAAAACCACCTTAAAAGAAAGAATTTGAGGAAAAGCACGTGAAGCCAAAAGTAGAGTCAAACTTAAAGAAAAAAATCCGTTCGGATTGCTGAGAACTTTATATTACACATTGATCTATAGTCGTAAAAAGAAAAATGTTTTCGTTTTCGATTTGCTTCACTGGATTCGTAGATGTCGGTGTGGAGTGTGTCGGCTCCTCTTACCGTAATACCTTAAGAAGCCAAAAGAATCAGAAAGAAAATCCACACTTCTCTTTCTTCGTTTTTTTCTCCCTCTTTTCACGGTTTAGTTAGGAAGCTTAAGAAAAGAGGAAAAACGTCTCTTGAGAGAATGTGTTTGAGGAAGAAGGAAAGTATCAGTGTCTATTTATTTACTTGGCAAGTCGGGTTACTTTTTCTTATATTCAACTTTTCTTTTCGCCTAAGTACATCTACATAAGTAGTACTTTTCTGCCATACCAGCCCCAGTAATAAGATATTATTGTATTTGGTATTACGGGAACTATGATCTGACGTAAACAACAGGACCATTTTAGAACAACATTTGGCGTTTCAAAAACTTATTCCATAGACATTGACTTAAAGCTGCAAAAATCGCACACTCCACAAATAAAGCGAATTCGCAGAGCTCAAATTGCACTGCTAACTTTTATTTACACGCGTATACTCTTTCATAGAAAACTACTTAAATCCCAAATCCCACTTTGCAAAATTTTAGCTAGACTTGTACACATGTCTTGTAAGCAAAACTTCAGTTTTATAGCCTACTCCGCTACCGAATTAGCTGGACAGCTTTTATTGCTAAAAATAAAAAAAGTTTTAACTACACCTACCGTTGATCCTCAGTGTGCCAGCATCATCAGTGAAAATCCGATTAGTCATCATGAAAGAGTTGGTATTTTTATACCAAGTGATAATTGGTGGAATAATTCCATCCGCAGTGCAAGGTAAAACAGCTACGGCTCCTTCTGGTCGGGTTTGATTTGATGGTCCTACGTTGATGATCGGCGGAGGTAAATTTTCCACGGGTGTTACCTGTAATAAAAATATTTTACAGCCTGATAAGAGCAGTTGCTACAATAATTTTATCTACAGAGAAACCCGTGAACCTGTTTGCACACTGTATTTTGAATGTAAAAATGTTTTATCTTGTGTAATTATCATAATTAAAAGAGAGAAATAGTCAAATCAATGTTTGTCGAGTTATTATTTCGTGAAAAATAAATTGCATCTAACATATGTACATTATGAATACAACAACCCTTGGTTTTACAGTGATAAATAATTCATACAAAGCGTTATGCATCTCAAATAATAAACCGAATTGCGTAAACATAACACTACAAACTTTTCATTATTCTGTTTCTAAAATTGTTATTTATTGACAAAAAGTGAAAGAATTTGACTGTTTTTAGTATTTCAGGGAAAGTATAAAAATTTAGAATTTAATTTAATTTTCACCATTTATAAACTGTTTACTCAACGTTAGTGAAAGTCATTTTATACACCGACATGCATACTGGCATGTATGTAGCCACAAATAATTATAAAATGTTTTGTTATTCTGTTTATTCTTACAAGGAAAAGACAAAATAGTCAA
>VYYJ01003885.1:0-15033 GCA_021029165.1 Cyphoderus albinus
CACAATTGGAAATGTGTTGCGAAAGTTGTTGCGTGTCATTGGAACAATTTTGCAACAGTTACGAGCAGATGCAGAGTTTACGCAGGGAACTACTTCGAATCATTCACGACATTTCGTTAAAAAAGAAAATCGAATTTCATGAAGGTTGTAAATTGTTTAAAAAGAAAAAAAAGTTTTAAATTGATAAGTTTTATAGCTGTAAACTGTTTTTTAGGTTTTTTAATTGGACAAATTGTTTTTAATTTTCAGTCAGTCAAACTCATAAGAAAGTGAAGCGGAATCCAACAACTCTTCAAAGGTGCCGTTCCAACATCCACTTGATTAACACTCCAAATGACGATGACGTCGAGGTTCCTATTTAATTTCTTTAATATTTTTTGGAACCATCAGCAGATAATTTCGATTCTCCTCATTACTTTCATGATCATGATGATGAAGACGACTTCGACGTGGACATCAAACCGGAAATTGGTGCGACCATTCTGAATGCGCGAGATCTACCGCTGAAACAAAAGAAAGGGGAAAAATTTGCCTTCAAAGACAAAGCTGCACACGAGCATCATGATCGTCCGTTTCTTCCTGATTGTCCTGATACCGGAATACATAGTAGCGGAAGCGAAAGAAAATCAATCATATTTAAAAGAACGGATCCCCATTTTGGACCGATGTTCACCTACGGAGATTTTTTTAGGCCCCGCTACCTCTGTCTTATGTGTCCCACTCCCAAGTTCCTCCAAACCAAGCGTAGTCTGCAGGAACACATGGCGCAGCATATAGGAGAGAAAATGTATCACTGCCAGGTGTGTCAGGTCGAATGCCAAAGCAAGAAAAACCTTAAAAAACATCAGCTTCTGCAACACAGAGTTAATTTTACAAACCCAGAGGAAGAAACTACATAGAGCTCCATTACCAATCACTTGTAAACTGTGCCATGCCACATTTGAAACCGGACGGCACCGCAACCATCATCTCGCAGAAGTTCACAAACTGGATCGAACGTTTATCTGTGAGAAACCAAACTGCGGAAAGAAATTTTTCAAGCGCATTAATTTACTAACTCACCGGCGGAAAACACACAAAAATGATCCACATGACCCCAAACCACACCATTGTGACCTCTGCGACAACAAATATGCCAATACTGATAGTCTTAAGCAACATAAGAAGAATTTCCACGGTGACAAGTCTCTTGCGAAAAAGCAGCTGTGTGACCTCTGCGGCAAAAGATATTTCCAACGCCGGGCTCTTCTCAGACACCATGAACTTGTGCATGACCCCCAGAAACCCGAAAAGATTAAGGTCTCGTACAAATGCGACTTTGAAGGCTGTGATAAAATCTACTTTAAAAGATATCTTTTACAACGGCACATGGTAAGACACAGCAAGGAGAGAAACCACCAGTGTGACCACTGCGGCAAAGTGGTTAAAAGATTGATTTGCCTTAAAAAGCACATTGCTCGATATCATCCGGAAGTTTTAGTGTAAGGATTTCCTGTTTAAGTTGAATGCCTTAAACAGGGAGATTTCATCGTTTGAAGAAAGAATCCAAAGATAACAGTGTAATCCAAGAGGTGAATCGGCGGTACTTGGACACATCAATTCACCAATTATCAGAATTTAGCTAATTTAACCTTACATGATGTATGCATTTTTCATTTAAACATCAAATTTTAAGTCGAAGTCTTTGTATTTAAGTCAGTTTGAGTGATTCATGAATCATGAATGAAAAAAGTGTGGCCACATAAAATCTTAACGCTGGCCTTTAAATACGAGATGCTTCCTTTAAGATGTTTCTTGAAGCATTACGAACAGTAATAATGCATATTTAATAGGTGTAATATTGTACGAACATTTTGTATTTGTAACTTTAGCAGATTATAGCAAATATACAAACATTATAGTAGCATGTAGATGGGTAGATGGGTGTGTATCAGATATCAAAGTTAAGCTTCCTTTTACAATATTAATGAATTTTTCTTTTAACTAAAACTAAGTAGTAAATTAATTGAGGGTTGCTTGTAAGAGTTAAATATACGATTTGATAAAGTTGGCGTTGGTGCAAATGTGTCTAATAAAGATTATAATCACAGATCAGAGATTTTTATCCACGATACGAAGCGGAAGCGTCATATTTTTTATTATGGGATTTTATATCTTTTATTGCGCGTCCCACCAATCTTATTGTAAATCCTTATGATCTTATCCAGTTCTCAATTAAATTCATAACCCAGTGCTTAAAAGTTTAATTGAGTACTACTGGAGTATAATTAAACTATTAACTACATTATGTATATTAAATCAAGTTATTAAAATATTTGCATTTTCAGGGTATTTCCCAATAAACAAATCGTACACTAGAAGCAAGCGATTTTCAAACTACACATCGTACACTGCAGAAAGACGACTTTGGCCACATAATCGTTGACGATCCAAGAAACAACTATTAGTGGCCTTCTAGTACGACTTTCAGTCAATGTGTCGCAGGTCCCTAGTATGTATGCTAGCCATGAGCTACTCGTCGTATTGCAATGCAATGGCGTTTTTTATTTAATGAGTCTTACATAAATGACAACGCTATATTTTTTAATTAATTAACTTTATTAATTATCAAATTACATGGAATAGTAACATGTGGCATACTAAAAATCTAAAACATCACTTTTGTTATGTAATAATGGAATACAAATAAATGATCTATTGAAAGGCAATTGAAAAAACTTACATGTTAGATCGTGATTTTTAACAGTGCGAATATATTCTTCAGACAATGTGTCCACGTAAAATATATTAAAAATTCCACTGTCAAAAAGATAGCCAGGTACACTTTCTTTCACCATAAACCTTTTACAAACATAAGTGTCAGAGTTAACATTTTCCTCGCGTATAACTATAATAATTTCACCACTTTTAGTCAAATAACAGTTGCTGCCTACTTTCTCTGAAACCAATTTTGTGGTCTCTTTTTTAAATACGCAAATATTTTCTAGCTCACAAATTCTGTTGCAAGCTTGCTGAAGAAAGTTTTTTTTCGCCCTTAATATTCTTTTTATAGTTTGCATAAAATTCTCGAATGGAAACGTACTTATGTTATTTAAACTACCAAAATTAAGAGCATCATCCGAAATGTGGCTAAGCCCATGAACATTATAAACTAAAAACTGTGTTCCATAAATTTTTTGAGATTCTTGGATAAATCGTATAAGTAACTTTTTTGCGTAATTATTCCAAACCGAATCACTCGCCTTTGAAGATAATAAAATAAACATTGAACAATGTAGCAATAAAAAATGTTGCAACTTATCTTTCTGTAAGATACCATGTAGTGCGGCAAACCCGGTATATAACATAAACGTACGAAGTTCAGTCCCTTTATAATGATCAATTTCGGATAAACTTCTCGATTTTCGTTGGAATTCACGAGGAAAATAACTACGAAAGCTTATGAGTCTTTCGCAAATCATTAAAACATCTGCAGATTTTAATTTGTTAGGTGGTTTACCTTTTACCCATTGCCGTAAAAGCTTTCTCATCACTCCAAGGCAAACTAAGTGCAAATAATCCAATGGAAATTGGTAAACCATGTCTAAATCAAGTGCTAAAAATGGACTAATTCCCGAATGATGTTCTTCGTCGCGTCCACAGCGAAAACTTTCATTATTCCGTTTTCTTTCAACTTTGTAAGGATAAACCACTCTTCCTGACCATTCACCATCTTGCACGCAACGCTCGCACGAATTATAACTATTATGATTTTTAATTGCCTTGAGAAAACTCCGGGCCGGAGCGTCTGCAAGAACTTTAGATATTCTAAATATGTACTTTATATCTAAAACAGTTAAACCATTCACTTCTAAGTATTTACACTCTTCAATGAATTCCTTCAAAAAAGTTGTATTACTAGGTTTCCGTTCACCATAAAACAAGCCAACAACAAAAGGTGTGGCAATAACTGACTGATCTACTTGAACTAAAACTGGCCAAAATTGTTTATTTGAAGAACGAGAAATAGGTATTCCGTCAATTCCAATGGAAATGGTTACTAAATTGTTACTATTAAAAATATGCATATTTTTTAAAAAAGGAGGACTGTTTTCTCTAACTCCAAACAAAATGCGTTTACTAATGTTAGCTGTAAGGCCAAAGTAAACATATTGACCTCCACTTACGTTTATAATAGTGTGCGTTTTGGGAGTGCTCAACAAAGTGCGAGGATCCAAAGGAATATTTTCGTTTTTTAATTTTGAACGTAGAAATGGCAACAACTGTTTCAATGCCAAGTGGGTAATATTATTATCTAATGCCCACTTTTGCAAAAATGGTACACTGTCTGTACACTCTTCGTCTTCATCACTACCTAAATTAGATAAAGTTTCTTCCTCATCGCTAGAATCTAATTGATCAGAGTGAAATATTTTAGCTGGACTACTTTCATTAACCACTAAAGTTTCTTCTGCACTATAACTTTCTTGCACTTGAAAGTCTAAATTCTTTTCACTACTTAAAACTACACAGGGGTTGTCATTTGAACATACACCTGAAGGGGAAACCCCATTCCTAATTATTTTCAAGGTTTGTTGTACCTCCGCATGGCGTCGACGACGAAGCGTTCTCTGCGACGGTGATAGACTCATTCTTTTTCAAATCGCGAGCCTTCTTAGCGTATTGTTTATCGTGGATTTTCTTTATCCAAGTTTGAACACAAGCGTTGATAGTGCTGTTGGTTGTATCTTTGTATCCTTTAGTGCTTCGTACTGAAACTGTGAAATGAAGGACAATTTAAGATTAATTAATTCATTAATCAAGAAAAATTATTATTGGTTTATTACTAATAATTTTGGTAAATTACGGCAAATCAGTTCCATGAAACTCGATCCCTTGACACCGTCCTTCGCTTTGTCTCCTTTTCCTGTCCAAGACAATTCATTAACCACTTCCTTGGAAAGTAGTGGAGTCAGAATATTGTCAATTAAACCTTGCTCGTCTGATCCTCCATGGAATCGCAACTCTTTGGCCTTAAAATTGGAAAACAACTTGTATTGTTTTTAATTTGTATTAGATTGTTATTTATTATGTGTTTACTGTTTATTATATTAATGGAAACATCGGAATAAATTGGGAAACTCAACCAGTTTTTCTTTATTGGAATCCGTAAGCAGCCATTTCTTGAGTGCCGCAAATTCCAACAGTGTAGACACTGGTAGCTTCCAGGCGGGTTCTTCTATTTCAATGTCAGCAGTACTAATCCGTGCTAAAGTTTTCAACTGTCTAAGAGTCTCAGTCATTTGAACAAGCTTTTTAATTACGTCTTCTTGGAATCCTGCGATTACAATAAATTAATCAAAACATTAACAGGATACAGCTATAGATTTAATTTAATTATTTATATTAATAAGTAATATTTTTACGTTTGTTTTGTTCCGATTCATGCTTGAATTTTTCAATCAGTTCTTGAAGAAGTGGAACAGTTTCACTTCCTTGCCCTGCTGCCTGATCAAGGGAAACGCCAGTAATTGGGAGTTGGAACTCATATATTTGATTTTGGATGTCCGGGATCACCGCTATAAATGTCAAAAATCAAATTATTATAATTTTGTTTGAAAAGTTCTATTTAAAATTTTAAATATTTAAATTATTTGGTTTCAAACCAGAGACAGTTGAAATGTTGCCAGGCGAAGCAAAACTAAATTCACTGCTTAATGGTTGTGCGGTTGAAGAAGACTCCGGCAGCGGAGAAACTTTATTGAACAAGTTCACACTAGGAGGTGGGGTCAGGTCGTTCAAAGCAGTGCTCTCGTCTTCGCTTGAAGATTCATTACTTCGCAGAGGTTTCAGGTTCTGGTTTTTCCTTCTGGTCGTCGTTCGTTTCCCTTTCAAGTTTAAAATTACTGTATTCTCTGCTGCGGATGAATCCAAGCAGGAGTCAACTTGGGCTACCTTAGACTTTATTTCAGCCTCAGCAAATGTTGCTACAAATTCAAAAAGTTCGTAATAACTTCCCTGGCGCACTGCAATTAGATTTAATTAACAAGTAAAATTGAATTGTATTAGAGAAGAATACATACCGTATGATCCAAGTACTCGGCATTGGAACCACTTCCATTCTACTCGTGGATGCGTTTTTTGACTTGCATGTGAAATCAGTAACTGTTCCAATTTGCTACCTTTCACAGATGGCCATCTGCAAAATGATTTATCCGATGCTAGCCATTCACATGACACAACTCCTACACTTTCCTCTTCCGAAAATACGACAACTGAAAATTTTGTCATTTTTAGTTAAATTAATGAAGATTAAGTTCCGATTAAGTTCGACCTTCCAAAATCACTCTTCACTTAAGAATGAGTTTTGCCAAATGTGCTGTGTCCTCTCAGTGTGCACTACACGGTATGCTCAGGCAGAGCTGCTCGGCTATCCAAATTTACCACATAACTTAACTCAGCAGCAATTTTCAATGTCAAGTGCAAAATGAGTTTTTGATGTTTGATTCTTATAGCATGCATTTTTTGTATGTACATACAAGCTATTTATCGCATACGAATCGTAAACTATTAGTTACTATTTACATCGTCCTCTAAACGCAGTGTGCAAATCGTATGCTAGTCGCTAATGAAGAATGACCTGCGATTTCTTTACTATGTGTAGTTAACGAATCGTTTAATTTTTAACTGCGACTAATAGTGTCCCGGCAGAGTCGCATGTAAATCGCAAGGATCGTGAGTTGGTATCATAAAAGTAGCATGTACAATGTTTACCGGGTTACTGTCAGGAACAACCAAAAGGATGCACGCCTAAATAAATACATTTGTAACATCCATCTTGACATGTCTAATTTGCATTACACTGATTACACATCTCTGACTAAAAAGAAGCTAAAATGAAAACAAAAATCCTCAATTTTTACAAAACCTTCAATTACATTGTTACTGAATATTTGCAGTTTTAATCATTTACCTAAATACATACATAGATTATTTATCAAAGATGTTTGTTGCTTCAACGTTAACGTGGTTAGTCACATTCTAGTCTTCAGCTAGGTTTAACCTTAACGGTTGTTTAATTAACAGTTAACAGTGATATTTATTATATCCAAAAATGATTCGATTAAAATGCCCCAAGAAATTTTCAAACTTTTTTATTTTATTTCTGGGAATTTTTGTACTTATACACAATGGTGAGTCGTACATGATCAGAAATAATCCGCACCACCTCCGCGAGATCATTTCGAACGATCCAGAGAACCCCACATTTCAACTGGAATGGCTCGTGGATCTGCAAAGAAAACGAATCACTTTCAACGTAACAGCGAAGACCACTGGATTTGTGGGATTCGGTCTCAGTGACAGTGGGAAAATGACGGGCGCTGACATTGTGATTGGCGGGGTGGATTCCAAAACTGGGAGACAGTACTTTGCAGATTACCACGCCATAGGAAATCAGCAGCCGGTGAAAGATCCGGAACAAAACTGGAATCTTCTCCAGGCCCGTGAAAATGCCACTCACACGATGCTCTCGTTTTCCAGGAGTCTGGACACCTGCGATAACCAAGATTACGCAATTACGGAAGACCAGATTACCCTGATCTGGGCTATCGGTCAGCGAGACGAGATTCGTTATCACCATGGCGACCGCGGTACCTACGGGGTGTATCTGCTGCATCCGGATTATTCGCCGCAGATCATTACCGAGCCTAGAACAGGAATTCAGAGAGTTTTAGATCAAAATAATCCCGGGCGAATTGACCATTCCGTGAAGACCTGGACAATCCGCAGAGAAATGAATGTGCCAACTCAGGAGACTTTGTATTGGTGCACCATGCACAGAGCTCCGAGGTTGACTAGGAAACACCAACTAATCGGCGCCAACGTCAGGTTGCATTCGGAGGAAGCAATTCGACACGTCCATCATTTCCTTGTATTAAAATGCACACCTCCACGAGGCAACGATTCCCTGGCCGCAGGAATGTTCGAGAGTCATCGACACGGTGGAGGCCACAATTGCTACGGACCAATCGCGGGGCCGATTCCCGTGGAATACTGTACCGAGTACAGATACATCTGGGCTGTGGGAGGTCGATCGTCTTTTCATCCCCCTCATATCGGATTTCCATTCGAGAGTGAGGCCTACTACATTTTGCAAGTTCACTTCAACAACCCCACGGGAATTGCCAATGTCAGGGTCGATATGTCCGTTGACCTTTTCTACTCCGAAAAGGTCAGGCCGAATGAAGGGGGTTATCTGGCCCTTAGGCATGAGGTTCCCGGATTGCCCCCATCCCTTTTGATACCACCTCGCACCGTGGACCACACAATTCGAGGCATTTGTGGGTCAGAGTGTTCCAGGCAAATGATTCCCGCAGAGGGTATCACGATCTATGGAACATTTTTGCACACTCATAATGCTGGTAGAAGAATCAGGGTGAGACACTTCCGGGAAACCCGAGAAGAACCCTTTATTGCTAGCGATGAAAATTACTCGTTTGATTATCAACAAGTGAAAAATCTGAATGTGGAAAAGAAAATTCTCCCCGGCGATCAAATGGTTGTGGAGTGTGTCTATGATTCGAGTATGCGAAACACAACGGTTGTAGGTAATATAATAAACCATTAAATTATCTTTCAATTAATTTGTAACTGGCAAATTATTTTGTTTTTAAAAAATAAACATTTTTAAAAATTATTTTTTCAGGAGGCTTCGCTTCGAACGACGAAATGTGCATCGGCTTTCTAATGCACTATCAAAGAATGCCTGAAAATTACTATTGCGGGAGTGAGATAATTTCCGTGGACGATCGGCGTCATTTTCTGGCTGGAGTCACAAACGTGACGTGGTCCATGGAACGCCTCGCGTATCTCGTGAATCCGCCTCACCCACTTGCTGGCCTAACCGTTGCAGAAGTTTCAGACTCTGCGGTTGAGTGGACACTGGAGCAGAGGGAGAATTTGCAGAATTATCATTTATATAGGCAACATGTAAACCGTTGCCGCAGAGCTCTCTGGACACAAGATCCTGTTCCTAATCTGCAACTTACTGTGAGTGGGGTTCCAGTGGGTCAGGAGAATGTTGGACCGACTGTGGCATATCCATATGACGCCAAGCCCTACCAACCGCCCCAGCCTTGCATTTCCAATTAAAATTAAATGACGGTTTAAGAACATTTATTTTATTTACTAAATGCCAAAATGTTTCAAATGGGTTGGGATGTGAATATATTTTTTTTCTGCAATTAATTTATTCATTGTTTACTGAACTGAAACTAAGGTCGCGGTCGTTACGCCAAACTTAATATATACAATATACATATAAATGCCTGTACTTAATAATAGTTTTATTTATTTAGCGTAGTAGTAGTAAGTGTGTTCGCCGATGCAAAAAATTAATTGCACTTTAATTCATATGTTACAATACACACATTTTTTTATTTACTGAAAACTACAATATGGAACAGGAACAAATGTTTTTACAAACATACATACAAGATACAACACAGTTAAAACACGGTTAAAATAGGTGGTAGCCAATTAATAAAGGTATTCGTATAAGGTAAATTGAGAGGAATTTATTTTTAAGTGAATAATTAAATCGAAGCCAAAATTTATTTGACTGATAATGAGTCATTATTAATGACAATGCCTATTTATAGTTGTATTTAGATTAAAAAATTTAAGAAATAAAAAATCGATAGAATTTAAAACTGGCTATGGGCTAAATATTTTAAAATGTCCCTGTTTTTTCATAATTTTTATTTCTATTTTGCATTTCCCTAAAATTTGAAAACATCGTCTTTAGAGATAACTCGAAGTTGGATAAAATCCTTCTTTGTATCTTTGTAGGAAACACAATAGTAAACTCCTTCGTCTTAATTTTGAATCTGAGAAATATGGAGTTCCACAGCCCAACCTTTTTTAGTTCCAATCCGGCAATCCGTACACTGACGTATTTTTCGTCCATCAGGATCCACCCAGTAAACATTGGCTGAATCTTCTTCATCATCTACGGTGCAAGCAGCAATTAAGGAATCGTTGGTGTATTTATTAGTTTTAAGATTCCTTGGAAATATCCATACATCGGGGACAAGGCATGTAGGATGTATTTACACATGATGTAAATACATCATGGAAAAATTATGTAAATACATGAGAATATTAATTTGGAAATTGTACGTGTAATTATGTAAAAATGTAAAAATGTAAAAACTATTTTTCATTGAGTACAGGGGTAAAATGAAACACTCGGCGGTATATCCGATCCGTGTAATGAAACAAAACAGAACTCAGTACCGAATTTCAACTCATTAATCGCTACCTTCATTCTCTTCTTTCAGTTTTGTTTTGCTCACTTCTCCATTCTCCATAAAATCAAATCGAAAAAAAAGTCAAAGCACGAAAAGAATTAAACATTATACAGTTAATTAATACAGTTAGTTAATTAGTTTAATTCAGATTCATACTTCCGAATTAGTTTCAATCAAGTGCAACATGGACGTAAAAGATTCTCAGGTAAGAAATTAAATTAAACTGGTACTGGCGCTGCTTATGCAGGCTCTGACGCAGTTTTTTATTATTATTATGTGTAAATTAAAGCAAACCAAAATTTAATGCGTTTTTAATTTACGTAGAGTGAAGTTCTCAATTGGGCAGCGGGAGCACCGAGATTTGACCGAATGGAGTTTTTGAAGACTTACCTGAAGACACTTTCGACCGATGAAATTAAGCAAGTTAAAACGCTTGCTACTCGACAGAAAAAACGAAATTTTAAGAGAAAAATTGTAACTGAAATACCTGACTCTGCGCCAGTACCAGATTCGTCTGCGTCAGTGCCAGAGTCAGGTATCCACACACCGGAAGCCCCTCCAAGTAAGAAACCACGCTTTTGGTTTGAAGATTGGAAGCCAGAGGAGATTGTGGCTTTTGACGTGGAGAAGGTCACACTGGAGAAAAAAGAACCCGGTACGCAGTTGGCTTTTTGTTGGTTCGACAATTTTAAAACTTTAATTGCTTCTACATCAATTCTAATGGAGCAAAATAATTTGTTGTGCCTCCAGGTCAAAAGAAGTTTACTCAGGCGGCCGCAACTGTAGCAGTGGTCGATTATAATGGGAACATCCTGCTGAATAGAAAAATCTATCACAAGCCAGAATCATTTAAGGTCAACAGGCACACAGCTAGAGTTAGCGGGTTGGACGAAAATTCATTGATTGACGGACTACCATTAGAAGAAGTGAAGAATGAATTGCTCGCTCATCTGAAAGAAAAGTTAGTCATTTCTTGTGCCGGTGAAGATGACTTTGCAAAATTCGGTTTGTCCGGGACAGAATTTGACCACTTCGACTTACAGTGGCACTGGAAAACTCGCTGTTTTAACGATGACGGTGTTATGGTAGAAGAAACAGTTGCTTTAAGGCATATTTATTATTACTATTTCAAAGTAAATATTCAAAAGGGTGTACACGATGCAATCACTGATGCAAGAGCTACTATAAAACTGTTTCGCGATGTATATATGAAAGAATGTCGAGAACAACAAATTTTTGGTATGAATGATAGTGAACATTTAAGAGACTTTCCACGATTATGTAAATAAAAAAGTTTTTTATACAGCTGTTTGATGTGAATAAATTAATCTATTACATTCTTTTATTATAATTTCACTACCACTACTGGTTATTTTAACATTAAGGTGGCACTGACGCATAAGTAAATTATGGTACTGGCGCACCATTACTTTAAAAGTAATATTAATGCTTAGAATTAAAATTAAAATCTGACATTTCTGCTCGCTGAAATCGTAACCCATGAAATATTAAACAAAGCTTCTGGGCCTTTTGCACACCTAAGCTGTTTCGCAATTTATTTAAAATATATCCCAGTGTTGAAAAGCAACGTTCAATACCACTTCCGCTGGCTGGAAGTTTCTGTAATGCTCTTGCCTTTTGATAACATTCTGGCTTCATGGGCCCAAACTTTTCCACCATTTGCCAAAATGTTTTCGAATCAATATTTTTTCGGGTTTCTTCATCCAGCAGAAAAGTTGGAAAATATTCTGGATTCATTTCTTGGAGCTCGGCTGCAAGCACCACAAGTTCTTTGTCGATGTCTCTCAGCCAGTCATATGCTGATTTTGTATCCTTCGCATTCAAGGAAACTCCAATATAATGTGGATCCATTAAATACGATGCAAGTGCTGGACGACTGAGTGCTTCTTCAATTCTTGAAAGAATATATGGCCGTGCTGCGTCGTCTAAAGATTCCAGATGAGTTCTAAGTTTGATCCACTCGTGAACCATATCCGAAAGGCTCGTCTTTTCGGACTGGGCCTTAATGCAAAAAATAAAAACCAAGAGGATTATACGCGTCAGTACCCTTAAAAACGCGTCAGAACCGTAAATCAAAATTAAACTGAACTTACAATGTCAAGTGCCACGGCTACCGGTTTAGCATTTCGTACTATTTCCAAAGCAGTGTCGTATAGATTGTAATCCCGTAGGCGGTTAGTAATGTTCTCATCAAACGTTTTTGAATTCTTGCGTAAAATATCTAAATATAAAGCGTGATTTTCAATAAAATTTTCAACACAATCTAATTGGGAATTCCAGCGTGTGTCCCCTGGTAAAACCGGCCGTTTTCCTTTAGCCTTAGCTAACTCCGCCGATTGGAAGTGGTGATTACGAAAGTGCTTTTGGATCGTAACAATTGATTCAATTTTTGAATTTGGTGTTAAGGCACAGCCTATATTATTTAAATAGTGGGCATTACAACCATACACAATTAGTTCTGGGCGAACTGCTGTAAGTTTACTCCGAAGGCTCGTCATCACTTTACAATTGTCTGTGACTACACCCACTATTTTGCACTCATATAACTGCTCGCATTCCTCTATGGCGGAGAGCATAAGCGAGAGACAATAATCAGCAGTTTTGGATTCACTTCCTGTTTCAACAGCATTGAAAAAGTAATTCTTTCCTCCGTACGAAAACGAATGAGCAATTACTGGTTTGGTTTGGTTTGTTGTCCAGCCGTCTTGAATCATTGTTACCTCTTTTCCTTTAACGGCTGCCGTTATTGAGTTGTTCACCTCATCGTACACCTCATCAAGTAGCTCGTTCGCGATCATTCTCTGGCTAGGTGGCTGATAGGATGGCCGAAGTTTTTTGTGAAATTCTAAGAATTCGGGATTTTCAACAAATCGAAATGGAATGTTCGCAGCGTACATGGCTTTGGCTAGTTGGACATCTAAATCGTGCTGTTCCTTCGCTGTTACAGTGTCAAAAAAATTGCGAAGAGGTTTTTTCGATGGAGGAGTTGCGTCTGCCCAGTCATCAAATCGTTTTCGCTTATCGTTTGCTGTTTGTGTTGGTTTTGGCGCTGCAGCAGCAGGCACTGACGCAACGTTCGCCGGAGGAACAACTTGACCAAATGAGCCTACTCCGGAAGTAGAACCACTGGATGAACTTTTATTGCAGATTCGCAAATGATTTTTCATCACATCAGCCCTGTTCGTTAATTCCTTTAAGCATCCCTTGCATTCCACTTTTCCAGTACTGAGGTTTACAACAAAATCTTTTCTAACATTACTCAGTGGACGACCTGAAGCTGGCTTCTTTCCAGCTCGTCCAGCACGTGCACCCTTTTTAGCAAAGGAATTTCGCCCAGATTGCCGATTATGAGATGTGGCAGCTTGACGGAGAGATGATACCGACAGAATTTGCACGTCGTCTTCTTGGAGCAAATCATTTAATGATGGTGACAAAATTTGCTGATTTGTCGTCGAGTCATAACGATTTCCCAGCCCTTCAGCACCTTCCCCGCTACCACTATTTACTGGTTCAGGTAAATTCTGAGGCGGTGGTTGAATGAAGTGATTTACTAATCCCAGTCTAATAGGAACTTCGTCAGGGGACGGATCAAAGTTTAAATCAGCTGCAACATCCCGTAACTCGTTGCATTCACCGGTGTCACCGCTGATATTACCCTCCTCGCTCGATTGTTCGATTTCCTCAATGGTCTGACTGTTTTGACTGTTACCTAATTCATCTAAATAATTTAAAATTACCCGTAATTATAATCTTTAAATGCGCCAGTACCTGCACAGCAGCGTCAGAGCCATTTACACTTTATAAATTAAATGTTGAACACAAATACTGCATTAAGAAAACCTACCAAGCACCGTGGCAATTTCCGCCTCAGATGTTAATATAATGGGAGTTGTTGTTCTCTTGCTTCTCCGGGAGGCCATTTTCGAAAGTAAATTAAAAATTTGTTCGGTTTTACTTGGGTTCTGGATTGGAATATTTAGATTCACGCGTGACTTTAAATAAAGTGGATTATTTGTTTAACTGACGTCGACTTTTTTAGAAATATCAAATAAAAAGCACGTCTTTTTAGTTCTTTTGAATCACAGCATCAGAAGTCAGAAGACTAGAAAGAAGAGATTGTAATTTAAATGAAGGAGTGAAGTTTTGTTTTTTGTTTCGAACCTTCCCTCCAACTCCAAAAATCTATTACTGCCCCATTGGTTATAGTATTTACATTGTTACATTTTTACATTTTTACATTACCATTTTTACATTTCACGTGGTAAAATGGTACAAAATAGTTTTTCCATGTAAAAAGACATGCCCTGAAACTAACATCTTACACTTTTCAGCATTTGTATTAAAAATTAAACAGTGATGGGGAACCAAAGTTTATTTTCAGGGACAGAATGTCAATACGTGAGAGAGTTCTCATCTCGTCAACGACAAAATCAGAACTAGACAATTTACTTTCTTTTGCGGTAGGTCTATAGCTAACTATAATTAGTTTTACCTTCATAGAAAGTTAATGGATATCTAGTAGAATTAACTTTATGAGAATTGTCACAGAATATGGAAATCAACAAACATGACACTACGGAGCTCTGTTCCAGTTCAACAAAGCAGCGGATAATAGATTCAATCACCCGTGTTTTAAATTTCTACAAAGCTCATATGCACACATTAAATATTACGGATCATGCGTTCGGATTGTCGATCTTGAAAAGTAAACATGAAAAAT
>VYYJ01003886.1:0-15025 GCA_021029165.1 Cyphoderus albinus
AGCAATGCAAACAAATAAGCAATCTTTCTTTCATTTAATTTTTTTCTTTACGCTTATTTTTATTGTCATTCAAAGAAACGATGTGATTGTACAAAGTCCACATGTACGCCTTTCAAAGAGACAATCTTTTTAAACAAAGAAACAAGTGAGGTGTCACCAGTCGTCAAACACAACACAACGTGGTACCGTATTACCTAAAAAGTCGTTTTTCTCTCTAAGTGTTACTCGGAAGATCGACATCCCCGGCATAAAAAACATGCTTGACGAGAATCCGCACTAATTACGACAAAAACGTCACTCCACCAACAAGAAGCTACAATCTGAAATTAATGCGTGTAAAAGTAACGGCCAAGCATGGAGGGAGGTAGTAGCTTGTAGCTAGTTATTTTTTTATTCTTATCATTATCTTAGACGACCATCTATTAAAAAAGTAAACAAGATTCGCCTCTACAGAAAAGAAGAAAAAAGGTGGGGTTATCTGTACCAAAAGTGTGCAATAAAACAACTGTACCACACATCTCAATTAACCAGATAAATGAACGATAAGTTTATTACTACAGTCATCCACATCCACCTTTTTTCGCCGGTGTAGCGTGTCACGTCCCAACTTACATACTAAATACGAAACAAAACTTAATCACAACTAGAGCTAGCAAGCAAGATTAAAATACTATATAAAATAAGTACAGGAATACCAAAAACAATAATGATATACCCATTTCCTTTTCCATTTTTATTTTACCTAAAATCTTTCTTTCTTTTTTAATCATTTACCTTTACAACGCATGCAATGAAAAATGTAAATCGTGATGACACCACCTGCTAAATTAAATACAGGCACAAAAATTTATAACAAGCTACTACTACATTTGCTTGACTCGCTCAGATAAATTCATACTCTTTGAGAGAATAATAACCTTTAAATTTTTCATTAATAACGTTAATAAATATTTTCATAACACATTTTATATGAACAACAAAAAATATTCCCATGATGCTACAATATGCTAATATTACGGTTGACGGCTCCTCGCTTTTCGTTTTGTTGATAAAACAATAATAAAAGAGGAGAGGACGAGGTTCTCATGAGAAGCCACAATTCGAAATCTGAAATTTATCCGTCGTGCATTGTAATAAATCCTCCCTGCTCATCAGAAATATCACCCAAGACATGTGGCAATACCGTAAAATAAATTATAAAAGTTTTTTTTTTTCAGTTGATAAGATAAAAATTAAGAGTTCATCCAAGAACGGCAACACTGCGTCTCAGACAAGACACGACACGACAAGAAACAGCCGTTTTATGTTTTTTACACTGTAAATTAATAAGCCAACCGTCAGGGGCAAAGTAAAGTGAAACACAGGTAGGTAAAGTTTAATTCAGCTGATAATAGCGAGAGAAAAAAAGTGTCATAAAAATGTTGAGCTCATTGACCATGATGCAGAGGACGCCAGTAAGGAGATTATTATACCTTTGATGGGATGACTGCGATGATGATGAATCTTTCTGATACGACAACTTCATCAGCAGAGAGAAGTTGCTCTGCCAGATAGAAATTACTTAGATTGCTGCTAAATGATTAACATGAGCAGCGTTATCGTCACCGACACCATCGCGATTGCTTCTTGTGAAGTTTATGGCCAGACATAGACACAAGTTAATTCACTGGCTAATGAACACCGTGAATATAATCTTAATCATAAAAAATGTATAAAAAATGTAGACAAAACCAGCTTTTGTTTTGTTTGCTGATACTTTGCTTATTTACTGAGACAACAGAACAACCTTTAGTATTATATAAGGCATAAATTTTCAACCATGACGGTGGTCTCGGTCTCGATCTTCCCATTTTCTCTGTGTCTCAAAGAGAAGAAAAAGCGCCATGGTCCATGTGGCAAAGAACGCCATCGTCATCCTCATCTCATCTCATCAAACTCAAACAAAAAATGAATGAAATGAAAAAGTTGAGAAAAAGCAACGAACACACGGTTTCAAGAGAGAAATGGCAATAAAGTCAGCGTCGTACATGGCTTTTTTATTTTTCAGTGAAGATAAACATTTTTTAAACACTTAACGAAATTCAGTAGGCAGACAAAAGAAAGAAGTTGGTTGAGTTGAGTGCATCAATGAAACGAGATGAGGTAATGCGACGAGAGAAAACAAAATACCACGTACTTGTCATTTCTATCATCGCATCGCCGCACCAAAAAGAAGAAAGACGGTTCGAGTTAAGTTGACTTTTATAACTGTACTTCTCAGCTACCTCTTTTCATCTTTCTTTTCTTTCATGTGATCGTTGTTGGTGGCTCCTCTTTTGTTGTCTGTCTCCCACAGGTTTTATTCAACTAATCCACGAACCATGTACACCATTAACCTCATAGTCAATAGTCGTATAGTGGCGCTTCTTCATCTGCTACTGCTTTCTGTAAATACCCAATCTTTCACCAAATGCATCGTGAAACGAGGAAATTACGCCTCCACTAATCTAGTGCAGTGCAGCTACCTCTTTCTGATAATGATATGATAAAAAGTGTGGCCACCACAACATGGAAACATACATGAGTCAGTTTTAATTTAATGGGAAGATAAAACAGAGAGACATGCACAAAGGATAAAATGAATCAAGGATTTGCCTCTTTCTCTTCCCTTTTCATTATCTTTTTACCACTCTCATTATTTACACATTTGATGAATAAAAAGAAAATGTGCAATACAAAGAGAGAAGAGTTTTTACTAGTAGCAATTGAGAAGCGTCAACTTTATTACAACTTGTTGTAATAACCTAAACTGCTTGTTACTTTCTACTATTTACCTTTCCCTCCTTTTTTAACAAAATAACACGAAACGATAGTGTTATTAGTAGCGAGGAGAACAGCGCTCAAGATCATCATGAATCATGTTGAATGATGAATGTGTACGTACCTATTATCCATTACATTACAACTAATCTTTTCTCCTCGCATTTTTATTCCCTCTTCGCTCATACTCATTCAGTCACTCACACTTTACATGCACATAGTTACTTTTTTCCAACAAAGCTAATAGTTTTCTCATTATGATTACATGATTATGATGAAAGACCAGTTGGTTGACTTATCGACTTCACTTTTTGTTTATTGTATGCTCAGCTCAAGTCTGCTCTGTTCCTCGCAGCTAAGTCAACACAATCATCTCAATTCAATCTGACTCTGACTCCTCCGCGCTTCTCTTACTCTTAACTTTAACCGAGGTTGCTTTTTGCTTGTTTTCTGCCTACAACAACAAAATGGAATGATTACAATCCAATAAAATTTTGTATATTCAAGGTGTACATGTGTATTGAGAGTTTAAAAAAGGAAAATCCCAGATAAAAAATAGTTACATACAAAAGATGATGATAAGGATGATGGCAAATACCATCAAAGAGATTCTTTTAAAAAAACAACGCAATATAAAATACATTTTTCCTAGATGACTTGATGGATATGGATACACTGCGTGTGTACCTATCGCAGCACTTTATTTATTGTTATTATTACGTACTACAATTTAGCTCAGAGGAAACAAGATGAGTAAAAAAACGAACCAGAGGTTACTGCTGAGATGATGAGTATGATAATAATGATGATACATGAAACAACTTGTTTTTTCCTCCGGCATAAAACGATGTGTACGTATCTACATATTATGCACATAGTAAAACAATTCACATTGCAGAAAACCCATGATGTTGATGAAGACTACCTAATATTAATTTGATAATTCACGACTTTACTCCACTTTACAGCCAGTCAGTGGCTTGTCCTCATCGCCCTCATCCTCAATCCAACAACAAAAATCATTGCATCCGATCTCGCGCTGCCGTTGATAATGATGATGACGATGATGAAATGATTTTTTTATTTCATTAAGTCACTCTTCTCCTTCCTACCAGGCAACTACTGCACACTACTCCACTTCTTTATTTTTGTGAATTATTAACGTGGAAAGAAGCATCTTTTTGATTATCATCTTTCTCGTCCGTATTTACGTACATGGACCAGGGAGCAAGTCACAGTCTGAAGCGAAGGCAGTTAATTTTTTTGTTCGAGTTCCCAGGTTTCATCTTGATAATTTGTTGAAGTAGCTATTTTACAGCTACCACCATGCACCACATGCTATTAGTTGAAGAGAACATGGGAGAAACAACCCACCCAACCGAGACAATCACACTGCCAAATCAGCAAAAAGCACGGGAATAAATTCATTCCCTGTTTCAGTCTTCGTTTTTGTCTTTTAAAAAATCCACTGCTGCAATGAAAGAGGGAGTATCGTCTCATATCATATCATCATCATTATCGTAAAAGGCTTGGATTGGAAGGAGTGAAGAAGTGGCTACTACAATATAATACAATAATCAGAACACAAGTGATGTAAGGAAATTCTGGTTGTTGATTATGCAAATAATTCAGTATCCATTCCAGTCAACCAATAAAAGCCACTGAGACTTGACTCGACTCGACTAGTCGACGACTTCACTTCTTGTGCATTTCATTTTACAACTTTTTTCTTTCTTTCTGCTAAGAGGAAAACATGACGAGGACGATTATTATATTATAGCGAATAATGTTGATGACGATGATGATGATGAGAATGCCGTGACAGATGTTAAATGTGTATTATGCACACCTACCTGCCTCTTAAGCTTTGCCTATCTGGTCTGCAATCAGGTTGAGGACTGAGGTGCAATTTTAATCTGGTAATCCAGTGAAACAGAGAGAATGAGGCTTGTCCACATTAATACTATGATATGATGGACATAAAAGTTGAATGCGCTATACTTTTCTATTTGCTCTTATTTTTCAATTCCGTGTATCCGTATAATACATACATACAAGGAAAAGCTGAAGATAGATAGCAGAAATTGAGAGAATTCTTCTCTTTTGTAAATTGCACACTTAATACGATTGTTTTAAGAGAAAGAAAAAAGATCGACACACACACATACCTAAATACCAATTAGGTATTGAAGGGAGTGGAGCGGAGATGAGGTAGAAAAATGCGTAACAAAAGAGAAGAGAATGAGTGGAATAAGCGAGAGACGTGAGATTATAATAACACTGGCATTAGCATAATAAACGTTTATGTGCCGACTGACTACCAGAAACATACATAGGTAATTTCCAGTCTGGCAAAATAAGAATGATGATGAGGCTGACGACGATAATGATGATGATTATTCTGTATGTAAAACTGGCAAGTGAAAAGTATAAAACACTACTCACACACAAAACTAAAATATAAGAACAAGTTGGCAAAAAAATCATTTCTAATGGTATAAAGGCTTGCCCAAAAGCTCTATTATTTTTTATTATGTTCTCCATCAAATATTTATAAGTGAAGTAAATAAGTCGATGTTGTAGGCAGGTTAAGATAATGTGTAATTATGTAGTGCGCCCTGTGTATTACTTACTTATGCACGAATGCCTTGTGAATACTAAAGAACTCCGGCTCAGTCAACTCAGAAAAACATAATATATAGACAGGTGACTTGTGAAGTTCAATTATTTTGATATAAATGACAGACTGGTGTAACTGGAAATAATTGCACTGCACACCATTCATTTTGCATACAAAGGCTTATCAACATCAACATGATATTAAAGAGGAAGGTGTATCACCTACAGCAGTTCTCTCTACAGAATTTTTTACCATCAGCAATAACAGCAGCAGCAGCATCCCATCACTCACGTAGTTACCTCATCGAATCATCTGCTTCTGAATCTACCTACTTACTTAAAAAGGTATACATTTTACAGACTTAATTTCACTTTCCAGCTCGATGAAACGAGAGCAGAAAGGGTTAAATGTGTAACAATGCTTATTTATTAGCGTTTATCTTAATGCCTTTAATATTGTATTAACTCCACGATTTGAATAAAAATGTTGCAGATTAGAAGGAGAAAAAACAACATTTTTTACAAAAAAGCAACTTGAATAGTGACTTGTAATGTATGTAGACAAAATAGCAACAGATTATTACATTTGTGGAGATAAGAAATCAGGTTTTTTGTTTCACTTCACAACCGATGCAAACTTACATTTATTTCGTGGAGAAGCGAAGAAAGGAGGGAGAAAAAAAAATTAGACTCGCAAAGATTTTCTCCTAATCAGGAACCAATGGAAAACAACGTTGCATTTTTATTGTTATATAACTACACGTTATCAATTCAATTCAATGATGATACATAATTGCTTGAAAACATTACATTACCATTTACATTGCTCTTCTGCAGGCACACACAGACCACTGAGAACATCGAGTGCATTTTTATACAGAAAGTGCTCAGTCAGACCCACTATTTTTTACAAACCTTAATAAATAACAATATGTAAAGAGGAGAGAGACATAACCACGTCAGCAAAACCACAAACGGCAGCAAGAGAAAAGTAGCACCAAGCACCATCATCATTTTACAATAATCATTATCAGATGAATTAACTATACCTTACGTACCTACATCGATTGCAATTGCAAGCTCCATTTAACTCGGAGAAAAAAACCGGACTCATCATTTTGCACATTTCACCTTTATTGTACTTCCATTAACTCATTAGCAATCCTATATACATAATACTGAAGGACGATGATGATGATAGCGATGTTGCCCAGAAATCAAAATCATTAAGTGAATACATATCTGGCGAATGTAGACATGCATAAATAACCAGTTGTAGAAACCAGCGAAAGCGAAACAGCTCAATAAATAATTACTTATTTTACTTGGTTGGTGGTGGTGGCCTGGCCTGCCTATACAACAAAGTTGGTCTCACCCGTAAAAATACAAGCTACTTTAGATTGTTATATCTATTTTCTAGTTGTGAGGCAGGGCAAACACTGTTGGTGGTACAATTTAACAAGGTGTTGGTGCAAAATCAAGCAAAGGCTTCTCTTATCATATCACACGATTGCTGTGTTCATTTTACCAATGCATGCCTTGTTTCAAGTGAAAGTTTTAACTGTAACCGCCACCAGATTATGGAAGTAGCCCACACAAATTTTAATTCCAGTGAACATGCACAGAACTTTTTAATTACTTCGATTCTGCTGAGCTGCGTTCATCACAAAGTCAAGCCAATTTCCGAATCAGTAAATCAATGTTAGTATTTGAATAGAACATAGGACATTTTAAGTACATTCATAGTTTATTCAGTAAACGGGTTTAATGTTTCCGCTTGTTAGGTCAATTCTGATGGATTCATAGTTCACAGTGAAGTCAGTCTGAGTAGTTTATATTTACTTTTGGGAAACATTCTATTAAAAATATTTAGGCATTACAGCTGGACATGGTCTGTCAACGAATTGACAGTTTCACTTTGTATTTCAAGTCGCTCACATCGCCATCATCATCTTATGTCGTACTTTACTTTATCGATCTACTAACTGAACTGACTCATAGGAGAGAGATACATTAAATGAGCCCATTGCGGAGTTAAGGTTATTAAATGCAGAGCCACGACCAACATCATCGTCATCACTAACATCACATCACAGTAGTTTCATTGTACACACACGGAGGAAAGAAGCTAACCCAAAGTGTAAACAAACGTGTAGAGAGCATTTAACCATTTTCCGTGCATGAGTGTTCTTGTGTACTTTTCTCTTCTACGACAACCTAACTCTGTCTCTGATGTTCATGTTGGAGAAGAATGTGTGTACCCTGGATGGTTGTTAGCTCTCCATAAAGGTGGCTCAAGTTTACACACAAACATCTCCACATCTCTCTCTTTGCTCTTGCTGTGTCTCTTTCTGATACGTAGTTTAGCTTTAGTTGAGCGGCTTTCATATTTACTTAGCATTTATGAAGGAAGGAGGAATGGGAATAGGAGAGAGTCAACAGAGTTCCCTATCAACTTCAGCTTGTTAAGTAAAAATGGGGAAAGCTTTGTGTGTACACTGTGAATATAACTCACAGGTTTTTCTCTCTCGCTCGCTCTTCTTTATCTTTATCCGTTCAACTCTGAGATCGCTTATCAGTGAACCAGACAAAGTTAAACATGAAAAACGGAAAGGAAAGAGACAAGTTTGGACTCAAATGGGAGGAGAAAATGGGGAAGAAAAATAAGGACAGGAATGACCCAGACAGCCAATGTTTTCCTTCAACAAAATGTACGCACTCTGCACTCTCAACTTTCGACTCTCCTCTCATTGTAATCTTAATCATCTAAAGCAGACACGGAGAGTGTCATAATTATTTTGTAATGTTAATTCCAAACGATTAAAGTGATACATCTCAAACGAAACCCTTAATCACGCACAGATCTTTTTAAAATATAGCTTCAAAACATTGAGACAAAAAGCAGAACCTGATTTTTTAAATAAACCTTTTTCGAGTTTATTAGAAAGAAAAGGAATTTCTGGGGCTTATTTGTTTCATCTACAAATGTAAGTCAAGAATGAACAATTTATTCTCGAATCGGCAAAGGGGAAATAACAGAGCACATTTTTGGAATTCTCACCCTCTTCCTCTTGTTCAGCCACGACCGCAAACAATATTTTCTGTTTCTTGCACTGGGCACTCACATTATTTTTTCCTATCCAGCCTTATCCATTACCCGATATTCAACACCAGAAACTCATACCATTCGAATCTTTTTCTAGTTTACATATTTTTGTGGAAACCGGAGGAATCTTTTTCTAGCCGAAAAGCTTCCTTTTACACATTCTAGCCATACAACATATCCATCCATCAAAATTTTACAGCCTGTCGATTGGGGCTTCATAACTCATACTCACATTATTATTA
The DNA here is from genome assembly GCA_021029165.1 of Cyphoderus albinus. Classification (NCBI taxonomy): domain Eukaryota; kingdom Metazoa; phylum Arthropoda; class Collembola; order Entomobryomorpha; family Paronellidae; genus Cyphoderus; species Cyphoderus albinus. The sequence goes on from VYYJ01003886.1 coordinate 8,767, forward strand.
ATGTTTCAGCCTCCGCACCGTTCACTTTTGATTTTCTGTGAAAAAGTGACATTAAACCTTCTTGTCGTTTTCCTTTAAGAAATTCATGTGAATGAGCAATGAGCAATAAACAGATTTCACGGTCTAGGAAGAAATGTAAGACGAATAGGGGAAAAGTCGATATTGTTATTGTAATGCAAGTATTAATCTAAAAACCCACATGGTTATTAAATTCTCCACTAACCACTTTTTCTCTAACTACTCATCCGGAGGTGTCAGTCAGCCAAAGCTAATCAATGCGTGAACAATTCATTCTACTCTATTTATTACCACTACTCCCATTATTATAATTCTGACGAGCAGACAAAGGAATATTTTGTATTTCTATGAATGACACCGTAAAAATCCCTACGGACTCTACTCTATGGGGATTTCCGAGAAGGTCTGCTCTGCTCTCACAAACACTCAAACAGTCAAACCAATTTATCAGGATATAATTAAGGGGCCAGAACCGAAACCTCTATAAAAATATACATAAATGTAAAACAAAAAAAACAATTGTCCCAATGATCCAGATCCAGTGGAACAAAATGTTTAGGAAAAGTAAGTGAGTGCAATTTTAATCCTCAGTTGGGTTGTAGATAGACGTTTTACAGTATCCATTATCCTAGCCAATGAAAAACATGGAGAGTTACTATTTTTAACAAAAGAGTCGACTTTGGATAAAAACTCATAGTATTTATGTGTCCACATATGTGTCATTGTATGCATAAAGAACACTTTTAATTTTAATTTCCTTTTGCATCTCCTTCATCAAAAGCATCATCGCAAGCAACAGCCAGCCAAGAATATAATAATAAGAGAAAAATGCCCCTTTTCCAATTCAAACTCATTACTTCACTACAAGCCGTTTCTCACATGAATGGCTGGCTGATTGAGAAGGGAACGGGGAAGGGGTCTCTTTTTAGTTTGGTTTTCTCCATTTTTTAAAGAAAAGAGGAAAAGGGAAGTGACATGAGAGAGCTTAAAAAGAAGAGTCAGCTCAACTCAACAAACAGTCATGTTATTTCCCCCTCTCATCATCATCGTCAACATCACGATTTGTGTGTCGTCGTGCCTGCTGCTTTCCACAGACAGATTAACAACAACAACCACTATTAAAACCCATATGGTTATTGAGCCAATATATTCACACTACCCTCACTCACTCACTCACACTATAAGACTTTATAAGGAACGATAAGAAAAAAATGTATTTCGTCCCGTCAAAAAATGAGGGGAGGGTCACCCTTCGTTACGCCAATTATTCCAGCTCACTTATGTATCCTCTCTTGCTCTCTATTTATACACGACACAATGCGGAATTCAGTGGGAGAAGAGAAAAGGAGAGCCTCGAGAGAAAGAGAGACCCGAAAGCAATTCATGCAGGACGACGTCGTTCCTTTGTGTGCAGACTTACATATTTCACATATCCTCGTATTTATGTCCCTCCTCACTTACTCACTCGCTGACCGTTTGTACCCTTGTTTATCATCATCATCATACTCATGGTCATGATCATCGTGCTCCCTTCTTGCTCGCTCATCCATTCAAATGCATAATGGGTAACTAAATAAAAAGTAGGAGAAACGGCAGTTGGAGTTTGGAGTAAGTAATATTGCACCAACGGAGGAAGGCAACGGCATGGCTTGGCACGCAAAAACTGTGTACATAAAAATCCTAATCTCTCTACTCTACGTAGTCATTCCGATTCCCTTTCATCTGGTCTGCTTCAGTCTCTCAGTCAAAAGGGCCATTGTCGTTGGACCATTTAAAGGGATCAAAAATCTCCGTCCGACATGCTCTCTGTACACACATTATATACACATATCAACTTTTTCATTCTTTCCTCCTATAGGAGAACGATGTTTAATAATACGGCAGCGGGAGAGAGAAAAAAATGGGGAAGCGAGAGAAAGAGAGAGGAAAGGGGCAGTTACAGAACAATAAACGGTGATTCAATTGAATTTACTTGGACACACAATGGAAGTCGTTGTATGTAGTAGTGGTGGCACAAGTATTATATTACCTACTTGGCCCTGGTAGTAGCGGCACAGAGAGCAAGTTAAGTGAATAGAAAAAAGTTGTAATGCTATGGTCCAAGAGCTCGCCTTGTGTGTTATGAATGTTAGTTATGAAAGTTATGTTTTCTTGCACGTTCGACCCTACTACTTTCAATGAGCCTTTTTCCCAAATGAATAAAATGCAATGTATATATAATAATTATTATAAACCGTATCTGTGGCAAATAAGGCGAGTCAAGTTGGTCACAGAATAAAAAAAGTACGTAAAGCGAGGAAAAAGGAGAGATTACCGGAACCTCGTGAAAAACCCCAGCGAACCTTGTCAAATTAATGAATGTTACACTGTTACGGCTTTTTACGACACGACCGACCCTGCCGTACTATAAGCGCAGAAAAAACGGTAAGAGTGGAAAGGGAAGGCATATACTAGCAACGAATGCCAATAATAGGAGACTCACTACAATCAGTAGTAATATTACAGCACCTCCGGTGCACAAAAAATAAGAGGTGGATAATATAACAAATCCAGCAAAGAGAGCTGAAGTAATAGTATAATGTAAATGTAATACTTTCCGCTACATAAAAACTGATAGCCATACAGCTCCGTGGAGGAAAAGGAAAAGAAGATGAGCTGGGATTATGTATACATATTATTTTCCTTTATAGAAGATGTCTGATGTGTCTGTTTTTTTGAGCCACTTCCATTTCTCACACAGCTCCTCAAGACGTTCAATTCATTTCTTCGATCATCACGAAGAAATCCATCTGTGAGGTTCTTTCCTTTATGTTTAAATGTGTACATTTTATGTATTCTATGTGAACACAAATTTAAATTACAAAACGTAGTATAACGTAAGTCCAATCTCATTGCCTGAGTTCCACATTATTACATAACCCTGGACCAGAGATAGAATGGAATGAGCAACAGTACCAGGAGCAGATCATCAGATAGCCAGAAGCCATAAAGGAGTAAACACGCGGCTGTCTGTCTGTCTCATCTCGACTCCTCTTCAAAATCCATTTTATTCTCTTGGAATGGTGCGGTGGTGGTGGAAGTGGAGTGATGCGATCCGAATCTTCCATTTTTTTTCTATGCAATGCCAGCCTTGATTTACATTCGTACACAGACAGAGCAATCTCCAACAAGGATCAACTCCGCTCTCCTCCTCCTACTACTACACACAACAACTACTGCTCTTGTTCCTTCCACTACTACTGCCTCAAATTCCCAACTTCTTTTTCCCAGCAAAAAAACCGACTCAATTTACATAGCCGACAAGGAAAAACAATGTTCACTTCACGCACATTTGTCTTCTCCCCATCCTTATTCATCTCTCTCTCTCTCTCTTTTCCCTTCCTTTCCCCTTTTCCAATCTCTATTATATGCTTTTGAAAAAAAGAACTTCCATTTCTAATATTCAGCGGCTCCCCTCCTCCTCCAACGACGACGACGATAAAACCCAATCTAAAGTAATATAAATGCCCATGTTGTGCATATATGACTATGGCGGTGTGTGCTTATTATATACAATGTGTGCAGTTCACTCACAAAAAACTCCATGCATATCTCAATCTTGCGCGATTATCATCATCATCCACTCTTCTATTCTCCTGCCCCTGTTCCTTTCCTTTCTCATCTCCCTTCATTTTCCTCCTCGGCTGCATTGATCATTCACTGTTTTCCATCTCCCTAATATAATAATATCTTATAAGCTCCATAGACCCCTGTTAACTTTTTTTCTACATGTATTGACAAAAAGTCTCTGCATTGTAGCAGGCATATAATAATATCCGACAAAAAATTCCCTTTCATCTCATTTTCCTCAACTTCCTTTTCAATTAGGAAAGTTGAGCCGCATCAGCATCAGCATCATCATCATCATCACCTTCCCCACCACCAACAGTTTTTTTACTACTACGCACTGCAATGGAACGTATTTTGTGAATCATATCAGAAGATCGTATCTTGCATAACAAGTGACATTTACATTACTACCTCCATTCCACATATCTTTTTATCTGCAAGTATGTCCATAAAAATAATAAGTATTATGCGTGCACGTAATATGCATGTGCGCACAGTTGCTTGTCTGGTATGTGTGCATTTATTTATTTAGAATTCCATTCCCTTCCAACGAACTCAGGACAGCCCCGCGCCCCGTCATCATTCCAGGGTCACACTCGACACTTCCACAGACACACACACACTCACACACCACCATCCCATTTTTCAGACCTTATCTAACGAAAAGAAATGTATGCATAAGTAACTAAACTTTTTTCTTTTCTTCTTTTATATTCCCTTTTCTTTTCCAGAATTCCCATTCACTAGCTAGTAGCTATTACTATATATTTTTCCATTTTTATTTCTCCTCTTTTTCTTCTCCCCTTCCTCCTGAATTGGATAAATTTTTTCTTCTCGTGTAAATAAACTAAAAATCTACCATTTTCCCTTCCTTCCTTCGACAACAAACAAAATGAAAAAAGGCAGGAGAGGAAGGCATAGAAAAACATATATCACATTTCTTCTGCTCCTGGAAAATATCTGTCTGTGTGTGCCTGTTACATTCTATGAATATATATGCAGTAATAATCATGATAATCGTAACCCTTTCCCCTTTCCTACTCACTTCTTTCTCCCTCTTCCCTTCTCTTTAAACTTCAACTAAAGTAAACTACTCGAGTGGAGTGAGTGAGTGAAAAGGGAAGATGGAGATGGATATGGATGACGTGGTGGTGGAGCAGACAATAAAAGAGTCCATGTGGACGTGGACGTGTGTTTGCCTCACTGTAGTAATAGTAATAACAATAATAATAATATTGTTATCGTCATCATCATCATCGTCCTCGTCAATATTAACCGTGCTCAACATCATCTGCTCCTTGCAGGTCTGGATAGTAAAAGAGAAGAGCGCAGCGTGAACTTTTGAGAGCAACATGCACGATCTCCAGTCGGACGGAACAAGAAAAGCGGCAGAGTAGTAAAATAAAAGTGTGCAATACACAATGTCTTTTGCAGGAGTTGTAACAGCGGCAGCGGGAGCAAGAGCGGTGAGTGAGAAGAGAACGAATACTAAAAGCCAGTGAGCCAGCAGCACACAATGAAAATCAACATGAAGGGAAAGCAAACGGACCGTGAGTTGATTTGATGATAGCTGGTGGCAATGTTGGTGTGCCATGCAAATGATGAAACAAGTCACTCTTCACGCACATTCTCAAAGTCTGCGAGTAACGTAGTGTACTCTATCACATTTCTCCTTTTCACTTCCTGGCGTGCAGTGTGTGTAAACACGGAGAAAGGAGTAAGCAGTGCATGGTGCACTGCACTTTCTTACATTATTTCAAACGGGAGAAAGTCCTGTAAATCTTGCATCGTATGACAATTCAGTAACAGCGAGTCAACGAGTTCGCTGACAGCATGAATTCAAAAATACTTTGCCCAAAGCATAAAACTGAATCTAAAATTTATACTTACAAAAGTGCTCGTTTAGCATGGTCCGTAACCTACGTAAATATTGATTCACTAATCGAATCCCATTATAATACTTATAGTGATGCTGATGATGATGATGATACTCACGTCGTATGATTCGTTGCTTGTTTTTTGTTAAAATGTTGTGTGCACACCTCTCCCTTCCGCTTTCCCCTCTGAAATGAATTGCACTTCTCCGTCTTTGACAGCTTGCTGGGAATCAGCAATCAACTTGCATGCAGCCAAAGCCAAAGCGACGTTCCACGTTCCATTTTCCCATGTCCATATCGCAACAATCATCATAATAATATCAAGTAGAACATGACAATGGAAGAAGGGTGATTTCTTTTCTCCTAGAAGCAGCGCAGCGGCGGCAGCAGCAGCACGCTACCTCATTTTATGACCATATTCGTGTGTAAATTGATAGATGAAGTTGAAGTAACGTAATAATAGTAATATTATGTGAATGGCAATTGAAAGAGTGAGTGCCACCCTGGTTTTGACTGACTGATGCAAAGACGGGTGGCGGTGGTGGTCGCGGTGAATGTGGATGAATATCTGTGAAAAAAGTCTTTCTTTTCTCCCTCGCCCTTCTCCTCTCAGACAGCAACAGCAGCAGCAGTCAGCGTTCATGGAGGACGCCGAGTCGACAACAACAAGATAATAGGAGTTGACCATGTAACGGGAAAATGAGAGTTGAGCACGGTACGAGAATCGAGTCATGCATGCACGGGGGAATAAAAAA
>VYYJ01003887.1:0-15024 GCA_021029165.1 Cyphoderus albinus
ATGTATGAGAGAATAGCGCCTGAACTTCCGATCAGTGAACCAACAATAGTCATGAGATTATTGTTGAGCATAAAGCCTTCGGCACAAAGGGCCCAGCCACTGTAGCTGTTAAGCACAGTGATGACAACGGGCATGTCAGCTCCTATAATTTTTTAACATTAGATTTATTGCCGAAAATATGTATTTTTAAAATTTAAACCCAATTCTTTAACCTCCTATAGCAGCAGTAAGAGTGACACCCATCGTGGTACTCAAAGCGGCTGTTGTTCCAAGCATTCCCAGACCGACCGACATGGAAGGATCCATGAAATAGTAGGCCATTGCTCCAATGTTTCCGGCAAGCAGTCCTGCATTTAACGCGTGTCTGCCTGGAAGCATTAAAGGAGCCGAGCTAAGGCTGCCTTGAAGTTTTCCGTAGGCGATGAGTGAACCGCTGAGAAAATGCATCAAGAAACCCATATTTAAAATTGATGCTATGAAATTGAAAGGTATTGAATAATTTATCTTAGTAGCCAAAAATATTTTAACTAACCTGAAAGTCACTCCTCCAATGTACGTTCCGAGAAAGAGAGCAGTCTTTATAACATTAGCTGCGGGATCCGTGGCGAAAGTGGGAAAGTCATGGATGTAGGTGGCAAAGCAAGTAAGCACTGCGGCCAATCCTACTAAACTGTGGAAAGCAGCCACTAACTGGGGAAGATCTGTGATTTCAATCTTCTTGGCTATGGTAGAGCCGATAGCTGCTCCACCCAAAAGACAGCCAGTCATTTGCGCCAGAACTTCGTTCGTAGGAGCCATCATTCCCAATGTCGCCGCTATGCCACTGCTAACTCCAATCATCCCCAGAGTATTTCCAAGTCTGGCAGTGGTTTGGGAGCTGAGACCAGCTAGAGCCCCGACACAGCACAGAGACGAGCCCAGGTAGGCCATTTGGTGAATTTCAGGGTAACCTTGAGCAGCTGCCCAGATATAGCCACCAATGAATGCACTTGCAGGAATTCCGTACAAATAATTGTATTCTGGAGGATCCGTTGGTCGCTTAAACATGTCCAGCATCCTCTGTGTAACGAGAAAACCACCAAAGACGTTGATGAATGAAATGAATGCTGCGGTCGAGGCCAAAACCTGAACAGTATTTGTCGGGTAATAACCGCCACCCATCTGCAGCAGTCCACCAACGGCCGTAATTCCTGAGATGGCATTAGTGACGGACCTACGAGAGTGAGAGTATTACAGAGCTGGGCTTACTTTCACTTTGATTTTAAGATTTTAAAATTAGCCAAGGACTTACATGAGTGGAGAATGCAAAGCAGGAGTGACACCCCACACAACATGGTAGCCGACAATACCTGCCAGACCGAACGTTGTAGTCATTGTGGAGAAAGCGGAATTGGGTGCTGCAACTCCCAGTCCAACAATTGTACCAAGGCCACCAGTGTAAAGGCCAGCATTCTTCAAAGTATCTTGGAAATAGTTTGGAGGGAGGACTTCTTTCTTAGCTTCCACAGCTGCAGGTTTGGCTGGAACAGCAGAAGCCGGTGGTGGTGGTGGGGGCCAGAGAAGTTTCCCATCTCTTAAAATAATCGAGCCCCTGACTACCTCGTCGTCCAGATTGATGAAGTAATTTTCCTTATTGTCTCCAATGGACAATAAAAATTTTGAAATGTTATTCGCGTATAAAGTAGAACTTTGAGTGGGAAGACGCGAAGGAAAATCAGTTACGCCAATGTGCACAACATCATTGTAACTGTAGATTTCGTTGGGCTTGGTGGTCTAAAATTAAAACAAACAAAACTCACTAGAAATGTTTTTAACATGGTTTGTTAATTTTCATGAAAAGTATTTCGATTCAATTTACTGCAATATTTCCTCCAGCTTCAGCAGCCAAGTCTACTACAACACTTCCCGGTTTCATTGCGTCTATGTGCTCTTTCAAAATCAATACCGGCGCCTTTTTCCCTGGAATCAAGGCTGTACTGATGATGACATCCACTTCTTTGGCTTGCTTTGCAAACAGGTCATGTTCTGCTTTGATGAATTCAGGTGACATTTCTTTTGCGTAGCCACCAGTCCCTTCCCCTTCTTCTTTGAGAGTTATCGTGAGAAACTCCGCCCCCATCGACTCCACTTGCTCCTTCACGGCTGCTCGTGTGTCGAAGGCCCTCACAATCGCACCCATATTTTTAGCTTGACCACAAGCTGCCAATCCTGCAACGCCTCCTCCGATAACCAGAATTTTGGCAGGGGGAACTTTCCCAGCAGCGGTAATTTGGCCGGTGAAAAACCTGCCGAAATGGTTCGCTGCTTCTATCACTGCTCTGTAACCGGCTATATTGGCCATGGAACTCAGGGCATCAAATGTTTGTGCTCTGCTTATGCGAGGAATGCACTCCATACCTTTAAAAGTGGAAAAGATTCAATAAGTCATAAGTTGTGTGTAAAGAAATAAGAAACCAATTTCAATATTGTGCCAAGCTTACCAAAAATCGTCATATTTTTAGCAGCCAATTTGTCCAAAATCGCCTTATTCTGAGCAGGGTACACGAAGGAGATGAGTGTGGAGTCCTTCTTGAAAAGATTTACTTCCTGTTCCAGTGGCTGTCTCACCTTGAGCACAATATCTGTAATGAAAAACCGATAGATATAGAGTTAACTATTTTTAATTAATCGATTATGGAAAAATACCCGTTCTACAAACCTGACTGGTAAGCTGCATTCTTGTCCACCAACTTTGCTCCGCTGGCTTCATACTCCGCGTCCCTAAATTTCGCCTCTGCACCTGCGCCTTTCTCCACGCGAACTTGGAAACCTTTCTTGACAAGTGTCGCAGTGACGGCAGGTGTGATCGACACTCGTCTTTCTTTCGGCCATACTTCCTTGGGCACACCAATGGCTAGGTTTTTATAAGGAGTTCCATTTGCAGAAGGAACCGCCGCCTTTGGAACAGGTGCTGTTGCTGCCGATGGTTTAACATGCTTGACCGGATTTGTCGCCCTTCTTGCGGGCTGCCACGTGCGGAAACTTCGTTTCGAGAGAACTAAGATTGGCTTCTGCTCCAGCAGATTGAATACGAGCATCTTGATTGCGACAGGTATTGCTGTCAGTGCCAGACCGTGCGAATGTGTTTCATAGGTACATCTGAAGAGTGTCCAGTTTAATGGTCTATCTGAAATATTTATTCAAACAGTTGAATCAAGCTGTTTACATTTTTGTCATGTCTGTCGCCGTCATCATCCATTCCCATTTAAATGTCAGGCGTCAGGCCTTTGAAAATCGTTTAAAGAAGCAATGCTGCTGCAGAAATAATTTGGCAAATGAACATTTAATATGAGATGCAAAAATATTAACAGACAGACTTGCAAATCACGCATGTCAGAAGATATACTGCGCTCCATTAAAACATGTCACAGTTAAAGTTCTATGTTATGTAAATTAGGTTAGTGATACTACCTTATTTCGTACATAAGACGAACATTTTTATTATTTATTGAAGATATCATGAATATGTAAACAAAATGCTTATTGTACATATGTATAAATAATATTCCGCAATGCCTATGATTTGACTGTTCAGTAAACAAATATTGAATTAAAAATATTTCACATGCAAGGAGAAGTCATGGGGGTTAAATTTTGAGCTGTTTTAATGACATGACAAATCTCAATTCAAACTGAAGATATCTGTTAAACTGGAAGCAATGATGCGCTTTCAACACTGAATGTCCGTCTGTCTACGTCTAAATTAACTGCGTTGTTGCGATAAGGTGTTACGACAAATCTAATAATGATTTACTTAGCGTATCTAGATGGCAGAGTCACAGATCAATTTTCCAACACCAAGAGAATCTAAAACTGTCCTATTTTTTATATCAATTTTAGAAATCGTGATTAGTTCCTTTATGCATGCAATCTCACATATTTTCTGACAAATCTCATTTTTATAGATTTTACGTCTGCTTGTCATGTAAGTCAATAGTCAATCATAACATAATACATATACATACATAAAACATAATATCTTCAGCAGAGCGCCAGAGCCTTGCTTCTCCTATGCAAATACCTTGTTCTTTGTATGCAATATGCACGCTAAGAGAGTAATCGATTTGATAATATCCTTGACACAACAACAACGGAGATAATAATGATTCGTAATAGAAATAGAAATCTCCAGTGTCAATATGAACACGTCGTAACCGCATGAACACTCGTTTCGTTATTTAGTAAAAAGCATGACAGTTTTGATTTGAAACTTTAAAAAATTGTTCTCGTGCGTATGCTCGTGGCTTTTTCACCTGACTGATGTATGAATCGAAAGAAGGTACAGTTAACGTACTTACCCTATTTTTCACAATACCGGTTGGGAATGATCTCTCCAATTTGTTATCACAAGAGCACAGTTTAGAATTAATGTTTGCTGGAATGTTAAGGTACTTTACTTATCTTTTCCAGAATTTAATCAGTCACTGCACAATTTCTGTGTTACGTTGCTGTTTAGTTTCACTGACAGAGTTGCAGCTGCTGGTTAAACAAGCTGCGAGAGGATGGAACTCACAACACTGCCACAGCATTAACAAGTTGTATGCCTCTTCTCCAACTGATCGAAAATAACCCCAAAAACATCAACAAAGCTACTTACTACGGGACTTGGGACACCGCTCCGAACTTCTGCTTAAGAATGATTACGATTTCAACTTTAGTAAAGACGCAGACGTCCATACAGCTTTGTGTGTGCACAATATTGCAATCATACTACTTTACTCGACTCAGTTTATGCGGCAGAACCGACTTGAGTTACACATTCATGAAATGTACCCAAGTATCTAATGCTATAAATACTTTATCGTACTAACTCGACCGCTCTCCATAAAAACTATCCAGCTTCCCGTATGTATGAAAACACAGTCAAAGGGTTTTGTGTAAAATTGTGAAGCTGAAGCTGTCTGCCTGCGCACACACCAGTGAAGTTTGGAAGGCTTGTTAGGTGGTTTTAATTTTAAGCTTGGTTTTATGTTTTCACTGACTGTAAGTATAATGTAACACAAGTACATAATGGATTACACTCTCGAAATAAAATTGAGAGATTGGATTGGGTTCATATGAACTTTCATGGAAAAATGTCAAAAAGCTCTTATTTTATTATCATTTTGTTTTGCATTATGTTCAATCGAGTCTTTCCATATAGAGGTTTTGTCCTTATACAGTGAAGTTCTCTCCGCTCCTTAACCAACAATAATCGTCCTCTTGACAAGTGCTTGAAACTAACACAATTTTTACCAGAGCAAGCGAGACAAAGAAAATAATATTGAATCTCTCATGTCTCGTGATTGTGATAAAAAACAGTATCGTTCATATATTTAACATAGTGCGAGTGGCACATGGGCATGATGGCATGCCAAAGTTAAATGTAATGAAATTGGTATCGTGTTGGCTGAAGAACGTTAAGTCAGAGGGATATTTTTAATAAATAGGAGGGGGAAAGAGAGAATCGGTATTTGTATTTATTAACCAGTACTTAAAAAGTGCTATTTAGAAAATCTGCGTTGGCTTAATATTTCTTATTCCTTGCCTACGTGACATCCGTTCAAGCTAAATTATTCCGACGCGGAATGAGTGGATTACATGCATAGCAAAATAAAGGTACTTGAATGAAGCGTAAGTAAATCTCGAATATATGTAATCTTGAATTGAAGCAAACAAATATAACATGCTCATGCCCCAATGTCCCAACTAAAATCATAATGGTCATAAAAATGTTTGAAATAAATTAGCTCCAGCTTAATTTGCAGCGAAATATTAATGCTTAAGGTTTATGACTAATTCGCAATCGCAACACTTGTAATAATGTTCGTAATTTGTTTGAGATAAGGTACCCAAGGGCTTACTATGAGTGCGTAATGTGACTTTGTGACAAACAGACGTCTGAACTGCCATAAAATGATGACGACTGTGTGAATATTTTAAAATACAAATATTAATGTGAATAATCTTTAGCCAAACGCCAAAAAACTCAAGAAATAAAATCATTTTACTTATCCCATATCCGAACATTTGTAATATCAGGACCGACTCCATCTTGTTGAGCAGAACAAGAGAAGAATTTAGAGTGGGGGCTGGCTGTATGAAAATACAAAAAAGCTACGGGATAAATAAAAGCGAAATGCATCATGCTTCGTCCTTGACCGCTCTATAAAAAGGGATCCAGAGCACATTATATCTTTTAAAGTTTACCTAGATTTTATAATCCACATTTCCTTTCTTTTTTCCATTACGAAAAGCTCGTTTAGATTTAGACAAAGGGACCATAAACAAATTTTCATTGAAAGCATGCACCATTGAAAGATTCTTGCTTTTACTGACATGTCTCGCAACAGGATATATATACAGTTAAAAATGTTTTCAATGATTTTTATGAAAGCTTTCAAAAATTTTTGTTCTGGTCTGGCTTCTCTCTTTGTGAAGGACTCTTAAAATCTTAGGAGATTCCTTATTATAAGGTTTTGAATGTTTTGTTGATCTGCCATTTTGTGAGAAATACATGAGCCCACTCCCGATTGATTTTCCAGATTGTTTATGAATAAAGCCACAAATTGAAAGAGAAAAGCAAGGACATTTTTCTGCATCGGCATCATTGAGTTTAGTTTAGTTTAAATGAATAACTAACCGAATAGCTAAAACGTTGGTCTAAATTTAGCTCTGAAAAAGGAATTTTATTAAGGAAGAATGAAGACACCTTTTTTCTAGCTGTACTAAGTAAACCTTTCCCAAAATAATATTATCCGCCCAGCAGCAGAACCAATCAGAAGGAGCTGTAGCGTAAGCGTAATCGTTTTGAGGAAGCTAAATCCTATCCCAGACCAGACATCCACATACCGACCTAAAAATCCACGTCACCACCTTCGCCACGTCGCTCATGCCGCTGTGGAAGAAGTACGAGAGACGCCAGAAATAAACACAAATTCCCACTTTTTATTGCTTTCTACCTCCACACACCACACACGCTCAATTCTGGCAAATCTTAGAATATGTCGCCTTTCTCAGTTACATTTCATGACATTAAATTTGTTACTCTTTAGCGTGCCTAGTTTGCAGCAGAATAAAGTGACAGTCTGTATTGTATTGTTCTGCTTTTGCTGTATTGGTGGAGGTGGAACAGAAAACCGGTTCGTTCGTTTTATGTACTCTGGTTGTAGCTGTAAAATTCGTAAATGAAATTATACGTAAACTATATGAGCATTAACATTACTGTTTAGTATAGACCAGAGGGAAATTGCTATACGGTTGAGAATCTCAGTTTGTTCTCCAGGATTCAGTAACCCGAAGAAATGGCAATAATCGCGTTCAAGGCAAAGTCAAACTTATTTTGCGTAGGTATTCTGTTTGTACAATGCATCAAGTAAAATACAAATAAAGAAATACAGAACTAGTACTGAAAGTGAAAACTCAACCAACAGATTTTTAAGCGTATGACGTTGGTTGGTTGGTACATATGTATTATTTGAATTTTACGCTTTTTAATTAAATCATGCATAGTTTGCATGAAAAAAATAAAGCCGATTTTGCATTCTTCAATCTTCATGTATGTACATAAACATCTTTAATTTTTTAAATAGCAAGTTTCAGTGCCCACATGTTGCATATTATTATCATTGTTTCTAGATTAACGCAGTAGCCAAGATATCACTAATCACTTTTTCTGAGCTTTACGCGACAATTTTTAAATCCTATTATGAATTATTGCTTACTATAGAGTACTTGTTAAAAAAAGAATTGTCGCAGCAAAATCTCGACCTTTACTTTTATTTCCACGAATCCTGCTTCAGGTTGCTTACTTTTTTCCCTTACGACATTAGATTTCATCTAACCCATTCATGGGAAATGTTAAAATGTCAAGTGTGATTTTAAATGAAATGGGTTTCTGCAGAGATTCCTGAAAGTCTTGAAGAAAAATGTAAAGTATTTAATATAGTTATTTGGTGTAGGTAGCTCGTTTACTTACTACAACCATCATACATAACCTGTAATTTCATTCGTCTTGTACTAATAGAGCGTAGGGTTTAAGTAATAATAATAATTTTAGGTACTTGCGTGAATTCAAGAAGTAGCAATTTTCTTCTCATTAAAGCTGTAATGTCCTATTAATAAAATGTTTTGTGGCTACCTGAAGCATCTCGGTATTCACACTTGAGCGATTGAATTCATGAAAAGCTGTTCCATGATTTCGGCTTCATGATCATAATCATGAATATGATGTCGTTCACGCTTTCTTACAATTTGATCTATAAGCCGCTGCTCTGCTACTCTTCCGTCCGAAGCTGCCTATAAAAGAAAATGCCATGAATTTCATGGCACTAAAAACTACATAACTAAAATCTCATGCTACACACAAAAGACGTTAACTCGCTACACAATAGAATTGATAGGTTGCATTTGTTACAGGAGAGAAATCCAAATTGGACAGAACAGCACATACATGCCACCTAAAAGCAGCATATCGACACGAAAGCCGACCGTGTGAGTGCATGGCATATGGCATGAACTATGAACACGTATTAATGTACATTTGGAAGCTTTTGCCTTCCATGCCAGTTTACAAGTTATAACTTATAACTTATAAGTTCAGTGAGGTTACTTCATACTCGGAAGCGAAAACTTTAGAGATTGCATGAAACTTACTTGATCACTTCCATGTTCCAGCATCATCCTATGAATCCTTTTCATTTGATAAGTTGGGAAATATAAGGAGGATAAAGCAGGGGAAGAAAAAAGTATTCAGTTCAGTTCAGTGCGTTTTCATTACGAGACCGCTATTCACAGCTCCAGCTGCACATTTTCGCTTCATCTTCTGCCTGTCAGTCTCTTGTGAACACTGATTGACTCTGGAGAGACTGCTCGATATTTATTTATTCGCTTTAGTGCACAATTTGACGCTAATTATACTTTTGCACATCTAGAAGCTTAAAATGGTATAACTTCCTACAAAAGTCAACATCAGAAGTTTATTGGAAAAACAATTCGGTAAGTTTCAATTTGCACTTTGAATTGTCACATTGTTTGCACGAAGGAGTTATGTATAACAATCAAAATCAACATACGACAAGAATTGAGATCCTTGACATTCTCCGTGCACTTCTATACAATACCTTCGTTATACATTGCTCCATTTAACTCATCAGTTGACGTTCCAATTTTTCATTACAGGAAGTGTTCCTTCATCCTTTGCGTCAAAAGTACCAACATAAAACTATCTAAAAGTTTGTCAAGTGTCAATAAGTTCATCAGTTTTCTAAAGTGACAATGGCA
Source organism: Cyphoderus albinus (assembly GCA_021029165.1). Classification (NCBI taxonomy): domain Eukaryota; kingdom Metazoa; phylum Arthropoda; class Collembola; order Entomobryomorpha; family Paronellidae; genus Cyphoderus; species Cyphoderus albinus. The sequence continues at coordinate 9,301 of VYYJ01003887.1, forward strand.
TCCCCAATGAGAAGTTTGATGAAAGGTGTGATCGGCAACGCTCGATCTTGTAAGTGTCCCATCTTTTTTCTCTACATACAAATATGTATTAATAAACGCTTTTATTAGTTGCTTGATCTTGACAATGCATGGCAAATGTGCTAAATATCTAATTAGGTTAAGTACTAATATACGAATCCCTGAGGAATAAAATCCAGCAAAAGACGATAACCTCTGTAATCGCCGCAGGTTTGCTGACAGTTATGTATGTACCTAAGAAGATTCATCATGAATCATTCATGTATGTATTCATGCAGTGAACAAATGTCAAAGCCACAGTCATACGTAATTACATAACATGAATTAACTCAAACGCGCTAACTACTAGAAACTTTAGTTAAAATTTAATATTGAATATGGATATGACGCATATTATTTGACTAAAGCAACCATTGGAATTCCTAAGCAGATTGATGTATGATTGATGTATTACCTTGAAAAAGAAATGTCAGGTTATTTCTGAATGGGGTTTTTTCTATAGAACTTTATTGACAAAAATGCATGCATGAATGAAATGAGTACATTGGCACATACAAAGTGTGCAAACTTGACTTGAATCACAAGTACATAAATAGATTATTGTATGTTATTTGTGGGCAAGCTTCGTTATATCATTGATTATCATGTCATTACTTAAACACAATAAAATTTATTTTTCAAGATTCCACTGGAAAGCGTATCGAGGTTGCTCGGCCCGTCGTCGAACTGGATGGAGATGAAATGGCATGTTGACAAATATTTTTAATTGTAATTAACAATCACAACATATAAAAATGAGCTTGACCTTTTCATGATGCTTTTTCATGTTTACAGACACGAATTATCTGGGAAAAAATTAAGGACAAATTGATCTTCCCTTATCTGAAAATTGAGGCTCTCTACTATGACCTGGGTCTACCACATCGGGACCAAACCGATGATCAGGTCACGTATGACTCGGCCTATGCAATTTTGAAGCATAACGTGGGAATCAAGTGCGCCACGATCACTCCTGATGAGCAACGTGTGGAAGAATTTAAACTGAAGAAAATGTGGCCAAGTCCCAACGGTACCATTCGAAACATTTTGGGAGGGACCGTTTTCCGGGAACCAATTCTTTGCACCAATATCCCGCGCCTTGTACCTGGGTGGACACAGCCAATTGGTACACAATCAAAACATGTTTAAAATTAAGTAATTAATTGAGACGTGTTTAGTAATGACATTACATGATTAAATATTTCTAGTAATTGGACGTCATGCCTTTGGAGATCAATATAAGGCAACTGATACAGTCATTGAAAAGCCTGGTAGAGTGGAGCTGGTCTTTACTCCAAGCGATGGTAGCCCGAAGAGGAAAATGGAAGTTTTCAACTTTGTCGACCAGGGTGGAGTTGCGTTGGCCATGTATAATACGAATAACTCCATCCAAGCATTTGCACATTCCAGCTTCCAAGTAAAAACTGTTTAATTTTATATTAAGTGTTAAAACTATATTTAGTGGGTTGGAGGGAGGTGAACTGTATCAATATGTAACGCGGTGACTTGTTTTTAACAGATTGCTTTGCAAAAAAAGTGGCCTTTGTATATGTCGACCAAGAACACCATTCTGAAGCGCTACGATGGTAGATTTAAGGATATCTTCCAAGAAATTTACGAAAGAGAGTACAAACCGCAATTCGACAAGCTGGGAATCTGGTATGAGCATAGACTGATCGATGATATGGTGGCGCAGGCACTAAAATCAAACGGTGGATTCATCTGGGGTGAGCTTTCCTATTGGAGCAAACGGCATGCGAATTTTGTAATTTAAAATGTAACCAACTTTTACTGATATTGAACCTTACAGCTTGCAAGAACTACGACGGTGACGTTCAGAGTGACATTGTAGCTCAAGGATACGGTTCTTTAGGATTAATGACTTCGGTTCTGGTGTGCCCAGATGGAAAAACTATTGAATCTGAAGCAGCTCATGGGACAGTTACCCGGCATTACAGGTAGATATTCATGAATTTTTAAATATTTTAATAACCTTGTTACAACTGAAACTATTCATCTCTGACTATCATGTGACCTCCAGGATGCATCAGAAGGGACAACCAACTTCAACAAACCCAATAGCGTCAATTTTTGCATGGACTCGCGGTCTCATTCACAGAGCGCAACTGGATAATAACCCGGATTTAAAGAGGCAATTTAATATTCATCAGTTCTTTAAAAATGTTTTGTTTTATTAATTCTCATCTTGCTTCTAATTACTTCAATACAGATTCTCTGAAGAGTTGGAGAGAGCTTGCGTTGACTGTGTGGAAAACGGAAACATGACAAAGGACTTGGCTGGATGTATTCACGGGCTAAAAAACGTCAAGGAGGGAATGTTCCTACATACGATGGACTTTCTTGATGCTCTCAAGCAGCAGCTCGATAAAAACCTGGCTACAAAGAAGTGATGCGACTTGTCTATAAAAGTAAAGTGAATCCCTGTGACTGTGACAGTCCTCTGTCCCTGGCACCGTAATACCTTGAGATAAAACATAATTTGATGCTTCTTTTCTTCGAGTATTCCTTTGTTTTGTTACTCTACTTCTACTACTAGTGTAATGTCAGATTGATTCGAAGGACGCATATTACATTACATAATATTGTATTTCCGTAAAATGAACTAAATTTGAATATTTTTGATCGTATTTTATACATTGTTACTATTGCTTTTCCTCCATACACTTCTAAATGTAAGAATTGAAAATTATTCAAGAAACTAATTATTCCTATAAACTCTAACTCCTCCATCGATATACAGATCGAAGTTGGTTTTTATTTTTAAGACAATTTAACAAAGTATTTTGTCAACCATTTTTCACGTTTGAGTATTTATTAACCTTATCGCTCAACAATAAATAAATGCGAACGCCTAATGAGATCAGCGTTTGGTGAAATTGATAAAGTGAACTAAATTCTATTACGATTCATTTTTTCTCATTCATTACGTTTCGTTATACCATACTGTAAAAGCCTTCGTTCTACAAAGCTCTACATATAACGAGGCATATAACAAACCCTATATAAATATATTCAGATTAACGGTGCTGGACTGCGTAATACGTTTACGGTTGAATAATTTCCTTACTCAAATTTTTACTTCAGTTTCGCCTATGACGAGGCGCTGGAACAGCGTTAGGGTTGAAACGCCCCTTTCTAGTTTTAGCTTCAAAAAGAATTTGCGATTGTCTCTTAAGGAAATTGCGTGTGACAGCTTCCTCTTCTTCACTTGACTCGTGACCCCTTGAAAAACTTCTTTGTTTGTCTGCCTTTTCACCTTCCTCCATTTCTCTTTGGTTCTCTTCCGGAACATGGAACTGAAGCTGAAATCCTGACGTACTGTCAGTCATAGGCGACACTGCTCCAACCATTGTGGGATCTCCGGTGTCAACCGCTAACTTGTCCAATGTTAATGTACTGTTATCTAACAACGATAAATCCGCAATGGAGGGCCGTCTTGACCCCAAACCGGAAGCATCTGTATGACCAGTGACTGAGGAAATGTCACCAGTGGAGCCAAATCTCTGAGTTGGTGGTGTTGAATCAAATCCAAGAATTTTTTCGTCTTCATCTTTGTTCAACCCTACTTTACGTTTACTTGACATGGGTGACATTGGTGAAAGCAACTTTTGCTCTTGGACCACTTGCTCAGTTTTCTGAATCATGTGCTTCAAAATGGCAATGATCTTCTGACCCAGAGATGTATCATTCAATGATGTGGGCTGTGTGAACCGAAGGTCATTATTCTGACATATTTCCAGGAGTTTGGATAGCATTTGTTCCATCAACACTGTATGCTCATTAATAATATTATCCAAACGATCCCGATCCTCCGTTGTCGATTCAATTTCTTCCTTAATTTTGTCTCCTTTCAAGTTCAATTCTTCCCTAGTCAAACCACCGCTGTATTGCAGTTGACCTAGTTTATCTGTCAAGAAGCGTTTTCGTAACTTTCCCTTTCGAACAGCAGATTTCATGGTTTGCTCATCCTTCAATAACTCTTTCACATGAGATCTTTGCTTTTCAAACCGCTGAATTAGCAGTATTGGATCGGATTCTCCCGTCAATTCTTGCAAGTCATTATAAACTGTTTCAATTGTGGAGAGTGACTTTGATCCGTCACCCATGTCCAATTTAACACTTTCCTGACCAAATAAGCCATCGGTGACGGAAGAATCTCTGTGGATAATGTGGAATTTTGGGTAAGTCAGTTTCGAACCGATTGCCTCCATTTTATCTCGGATGATTTTTAACTTCATCCGAGCCTCATAGAGTTCCTGTTCCCTTGTGGAAAACTCTTCAATTGTTTCGCCTTCAACTTGTATCAAGTTGGTTTTCGCCAACTTTTCCGCTTTATTCGCGTCTGTAAGGACAACCTGCATCCGAATAATTTCTTTTCTTTGTTTTTCAATTAGATTCTCCAGGTCTGTCAATTTTATTGTTTGAGTGTAATTCTCGTCCTTTAATACACGAAACATGTGTTTATAACGGCCACGGACATTTTCCGCTTCCGTTGTTTTCATTTGCATTGCAGCCGTTGATGTCTCTGTCGCCTTGAGCTCTTCGATTCTAGGAATAAAAACAAGTAAGTCACAAATCCCTTAACTAGGATAGAAATTTAATTATGAGTATTTAAGTTTGATTAAGTACCTTGAATTGGGCTGGTGACTTTTTTTAATCAACTTTTTTCTCAAAGTGCCCTCCGCCTGTAACACCTCGTTCATTGTTTGACTGTAATGCTGTCTTTTGTAATCCAAGAGATTCATTTTGTTTCGTAATGCCCCTATTTTATACTCAAGGATATCGACAACCTCTCGATAACCCTTATCCTTAAATTCATACGCCTTCCTTTCTCCGCCCATCGTCTCTGCGATTTTCTTAAAGTAATTGCTTCTTGACTCAACCCCCAACTTCCGGTTTTCTTTGAGAGTCTTGTTTCTCTCTTTAATCTCCTTGATAATCCCCTCATTTTTCTTGATGAAGGATTCATTTGATTCGTAGTTTGCCTTTCGTTCACCCTCCACCAAATGAATGCGTTTCTTCAAGTAGGTTATTTCATTGTAAAGGGCTCGGTGTCCCTCGCTCACAAAAAAGTTTTCCAGTGTGGTAGACTGACCTTTCTTTGCCATTTTTAAAAACTTTCCCTTATTTCACTTATCTGTTCACGATAAGTAACCAACAATGAAAAAAGACTTTACATGTCTTAATTATGTGTGTCTATATCAAAGTGTGGAACGAAAATGTCTTCACTATCTTCTTATTTATCGCACACAATCAATACAATAATGTCTCTCTTTGAGTTCGAGTATTGATCAAACAAAGCGAAGAAAGCTGCATACGCATACATAATTAATCAATATAAAAGGCGTAGCTTGGAATTGTTTCGGGTGCGATGCAAGGGGCAATGAGAGAATCGATTCATTAACATAACGTAAAACGAAAACGACAGAACTCGATTCTGGACGGTGAGTCGCTATCTCATTTTTGCTTTTTAATCAAAAGACGCAGAGTGCGTGTTGAGCTTCACTCACGGCTTGCTCTTTTCGTTTTCACGTTTGTTTTCATTTTCCGTCTGTTGCATTGTTATTTTGCTACCATTTGCTCCATCCCGCCACTCCGTAACTCGACTCTGAACAGTTCTTGCGAGAAGAGGTCAACTCCGGAGTG
>VYYJ01003888.1:0-15024 GCA_021029165.1 Cyphoderus albinus
GAAATTAATTCACCAGGTAGTTTAGTTAATGTTAGTATTCCATGTTGGTTTTTCATTGCGAACAGAAAATATGTTTCAATAAAGGGATTTAATGAAGGTTTATAAATACTTATTACGTGTTTGTAATCATTCGCGAAATTATAATGAAGGGAACGAAAAAGGGTGGTTGGTAATGTATGAAGTTTGGATGTACACGTCAAAACTGCTTTGTATAATTAGATAGAATATCAACTACATTTTCAGAAAGTTCTCTTTCTTTATCTTATTCTGCTAACTCCGAACCTGGTTGATTTCAGTCTATATTAAATATTTGTATAAGATGTTCGAAATGAAATTTCCGGTACATATGTCATCAGTGGAATCCCCAAGTAATGATACAGATAAAGGAAAGCAAATGTCCACAATGTGGACTTCGCATCGTACGATCCGTTTGGCCTCCGCGGAAATCCTGAAATCCTGGTATCATTTCGAGACATGGTCAAGTGTCGTGAAGAATTACGCATTTCAATGGAATTCATTCGATCTTGATAAGTTTAATTATGGCTCTCTACCACACATACCCCGAAGATTAAAAAGGCCAATTGGCAGCAACGATAACGGATTTAGTAAAAAAATCTCCATTCTCATACGTTCACCACATACGTGCTTAAGATCTTGGCGGTGGATACCATTCCCCACCGCTAACTCCCAGTCCAATTCAAAGACGACATCTCTAGTTTCCGAGTTGTCACCTGTGCCAAAAAGAAAATGACTCCTTTGATCCAGTTGGAAAATCTGATGGGCACATTTGATTTTCACTTTTCAAAGTCCTATTCTACCACAGATTTGCATTTCGAAAGCAAGTAATGAAAAAGCAAAGACTGAGATGGGCGGCCCTGGATTTCCTGTTACCCGGGTTGATATTCACACACTGCTTGAAAAGCAGCCGACAAATCAAATATGCAATAGGGCCACGAAGTTGGATTATGTATCATTCATTCTACCAGTTGATTAGGAATAACTTCACGATTTACACGAGGTCCGAAAATTTTCACCGGTTGCTGTGGTTCGTGATTCGTCCATAAAAATAATTAATATATGAAAGAGAAAGGATATTTTAATATACGGAAATGTAATATACTTGTGTTTATTTACTTGGGGATTTTCAAATTATGCTTACGTTAAAAAATTTGGAATTCATTAAAATTTTGGATAGTTAGATTTGAATTGAATTACGAATCAAGAACTGAATCAAATTTTAGTATTTTAACAATAATTTTATTTCCTTATAGCTGTCCTTTTCCCTGGGAAGTTGGAAGAAGTAATCCAATATTATGCAGACCAGTCCATTATCAAAGCCATATCCGTCATTATCCAGTAACTCCATTCAATGGATTCCTCGTGGTTGGCCCTGTACCAGCCTAAATAAAATTAAAATGGAAGGTTTTCCGTATAATTATTTTGAATAAATAAATATTAAAAATCATAACCGCCCTGCTGCAAGATTATATTTTGAATAAATAAACAAAGAATCAAGAACGGCCTTGATCTATACCCTGGGCATGGCTGATGCTGATGAAGCCAGTAATAAAATTAGAAATAGAACGATCTTCTTCGGGGACATGTTTGGGTTCAAGTAGCTCGCAGCTGCACTTTCAAATCTTTAAAATAAGAAGTAGTGAATTTATTTATTGCAGAAATTACTTGCTGGGTTGTAAGTTAAATAAATAGTAAATGATGTTTAGAGGATATTTGTTACAGATATGATATCATTACGACTTTGTTAAACCTTAGGCTAATCAATTTCACCAATTAAAGCATTCCCAAAACCATTTATTGCTCACTGCATTGGCTCGTTATTTAGTCACGTACCAAAATAATGATAATTGGACTTCCGTCGGATTAACAGTGGTATGATCTGAGAAAATGGTGGAAGATGTCATGTCGTGCGTCAGCAATTCTAAGCAATAATCATTTCTAGCTTAATTGCAGCACAATAAAAAAGTATATAATGATAAATCCTAATATAATGCGACTGATTTGTAAAATCAACCACAATGCTTAGTAATGTAAAATGTAAAACGCATATATGTACGTAAGTTATTAATTCAATTGAAACGCAATATTTGTGTGACGTGTTTGTTAATTTCACCAATAGAAACTGCCTCAATTCTTTATTTGACGGGGTGCAAAAGTTGATGGAGTGATTTTAATCGCTGTTATGATTATTTTGTGGCTGAAGTATTAAAATACTTTTGTACATAATTTCACCATATGAAAGTATATTACAGAGAAATGTTTCATTTGGGAATCGTTATTGGTAGTTTAAATGCAAATATGACTTGAAAGTGCAGATAGTTGGCTAGAACTGATTAATTAATATTTTATTTGCCCGGAAATGTCGTGTAAAACAACGATGATATTAAAAATGTAAACAAAATGACAAAAACCTCTCAGCCTATCCAGCCTTTTAAATGAAAGAAATTACGACTATAACTATGGTTTTTCCCGTTATTCAAAGGCCATAATGAAAAATGTATGTGCATGCGACAATTATAACTACAACACAAACAGAAGTAAAGTTATGCTTAAAGAATTTTAATATTAAAAGTGAGTTCATGATTTATTTTTACTTTGAAATTGCAGTTCATAAACGTGAAGTGAGACGAAAGTCGTAATACTGATTAATGCTTCAAAAATTGTCTTATTTTTAGAACAACAATTAATGAACAGGTCACACTTAAAATACACTATTGAAATGTATGTGCTAATCATAAACCTTTTTTCTTGTGTTAACAATTTTAATAATCTAAGGCATATGAAACTTACCTAAAATATGTATATTATCAGGATTTATATTTAATTATTAAGAGATTGTTTGCAATTGTCAAACACTATAGTTTCAAATAAGTTAATTCGGCATTGTAATTCAAAATTTTAAACAATTCAAACATACGTGGGATCCAATTCAATAAAATACAATACAATACAATTCTACTAAATTACTATACTAAATAATTCTACTAATAAAAATTATATCTTCAATCGTATCTTCTTCACAATCTCAGTAACAGTAAATTGCTTGGCTACTTGACCTTTAAACGTTATTTGTTAGTTTTGAATGTAGAGTGGTCAATGGTAGAGATTTGGTAGAATTCTCTGAAACTGTGTTCCCCTTCCCCTTCCTCTTGATAGCACATAACATAAAATTTATGAATTAACTACATTCTCCTTTTTACACTGCTTTTTGTTAATTTTATAGAATCATTGTATTACTTATTTAAATGTTATAAAAAATTTCGTTGAGCCCACAAAAGAAAGCATGCTCATTAAATTTTAAGAATGACAGCTTAATCAACAATTATTGCAATACATTACTACAATTTAGTAATTCTTAAAATTACAGTTAAACGTTACAATATATTTATTAATACAAAGCAATTTAGAATAATTTAAATTTGCATTTTTGATATTTACAAATCAAATTTCAATCACAGTGGCACTCAGAAAATTACTAGTTTTACTAGTTGGGGCACTAACAAACTAACTATTGCTTATGTAAATCAATATTAGGAAGCTTTCCGATAAAATGATCTTTAATGATAAAAAATAAATTATGTCAATGTAACTTATATATCCGTGCACCTATTAAAAAGCCAAAAAAGTACTTTTTCATTTGCCGCTTGAAATCATCACAACGGAGGCTAATACTATTGCATTAGCACGTAAAGCACTGATTTGGAACGCAATTATATTTTTATTAAGCTAGCGTACCACAGGGGCTAATTTTACCCATCAAAAAGTCAATCAAGAATTTGATTTTAAAACTTTCATTTCAGCAGATATAACTGATTTCACTGATTCGTTATCTTACACAACTAACTATAAACTGACGCAAATAACAGTAAAAAGGGTAAGAAATTCAAATAAAAAATCTTTGAAAAATTAAATCTTTGAATTTAGCGTGAATATTTAATTTCAAATATTTATACCATTTATTCAACATTTGTGGGAATAAAATGAATTTATTATGAAATAAAATTTGTGATAAACACGCTTTGGATAGAATAAAAATTGTCAAATCAAGTTTTTCAGCTAACAGCAAATTTGAAATAATCTACAAAATTGAATGTCAGTATTACGGTGACGTATACTATTGCTACTGTAATGCTCTGTAACATATCAACAACAAATTTGCAATAATAAACCTACAGTAACACTTTGGTCTTTGAATTATTTTTCGTTACTTCTTCTTCTTAATTGTTAATGCGTCCAAAAATGGACAGCAATGTTTTCATAACTTAATAAAATTACTTCAACCTTGTGCAACGGTTAAACGACACAATTTCCTTATCATCATTTTCCCACATAAATCAAACTTTATTTATTCTTAGGTCTGAGTTGCCGTAAAAAATAAGTCGCATTTGTAGTGGATCTAACATTTCATACTGTATCATCAGACTGTACTATTATATCAATAATGCCCACCGAACCGTTTTGGAAGTTTGACGCTATTTAATAAATTCCTCATTAGATTGAAAACAACTATTTACTGGAACCTAAAAAAATTAATGCTGTCAGCTTTTGGCAGCCTTGTACTCTTTTTTACAAACACAAAGTGAGTTCGTGTGGAATTAGTACAGAGTTGATCCAACTATTTGCACGACTTTTTTATTAGTACTCCCATCAACAAAAATCTACATAGTTATATTTCCCTTATCAATTGCAGACAAAATTATGGCTGTCCTAGTGTAATAATTTTTATTTTACAAATATCGTTATTCCATTGTATCAATTGTTCAGACATGTCATTGCATGTCCATTTCAGGTAACCTTTTTTTCCTTGTGATGTAATGTATCAGCCAAAGTTAAAACCAATTTCTTACAAAGCTCCTCGCAGTCGCAGGGTTTCTGACGAAAACTCGCAAACATTATGAAGAAAGAGGCAACCTTCTCGATGACCTGCCGTTTCAGCAATATGCACAGGTTTTAACATGCCAATTGTTTTATCATCATTAGGTGGATTTTACTTACTTATATTACTTAAACAATTATAATTACTTACATGAAAGATAAAATCGCCCGTGATTAAACACTTTCCTTGCCCAAATCCAATGGGGTTTTTGGTTACATCATCTAGCAGCAAAATGACATTGTAATCTTTTCCGGCCAGAGTCACCTCAGTTTTGTCAGCACAGATGCCTCGGATCCATTCTTCAATGAAAGTGTTCTGCATAATATAGAATACAACAACACCATGCAGAGTGTGTTATGTCGTTTGCATTTTTGCAATGCCCATTTCAACCTTTCTTAAACAGTTGTATTACATCAAAATGTTTGCAAACGATTTTTTAATTTACAATTAAGAAACGAATAATTATTTTGAAGTGAAAAATTGACATTATCTGTTTTTGACGATGTATCTAAAATAATCCCTATTGATTTAGTGTACCAAAGTCATCGTAAGCCAAAAGTAAAACATTTATATGGTTACATGATAAACCACGACAAGAACTGTTTAAATAATTTCTACAACTATGACTCGTTATTACGTTTTCTTTATAGTAAACGAGGGTATTTAAAAAAAATAGGGATTACTTCTAGACACCAACTTTATAACATACAATCATAACCATGATTAATAAAACTGGTCGACACTAAAAATGTTTACCTGGGAATGGGTATCATGTCCCAAATAGTAAATGCTGCCTAGCTTCAGAATGCTAGACCCCTGGAACCACCACATTACCTTTGTAGGCTCCCAAACCATTCGGAAGCCAAAGTTAGCAATCATCAGGAGATTGTGATAGTGCATGAAAGTCCACAGCATTCCAAACGTAGCATTAATTGTTTCCGCCAATAATCGCAGAAGATGATAAATGATCCATTGCCAGTCAGTATAAGCCTGTCTATCAACTCCGTCAGGGGCAGCACGCTTGAGAATATCTACAACTACTAATGTGCTGAGATGAAGACAAGCAACAACGGTTATCATTGTATCCAAGATCATTTCATCATGGGCCTGCCCTGAAAATTCCATTCCTTCTCCTATCATTCCCTTCATAAAAGTTTCGTATGAAATCGGTTCATCGTTCAAATGGTTGTGAATTATATGACTTGTCCCATTTTTGTCTTCGTCTTTTCCCCATAAGTTAGTCAATATATCCGTGGCGGCAGCATTTACACGAAAGTTGCTTGCCAGTGTTACAACAGCGGTTTTTAAATCGAATTTACTCAACATTGCATAGAGTAAAGCCATCAATATCGTGACTGCTCGCATGCAATTTGCCAGGAATTCGTTCCACTAAAACAAATAAGAAAACAATAGTTATGATATAGTTAAGCTTATCTTCATTTAGATTTTAGGCAGTAAATTGAGTACAGAACCCAATATTTTGTAATATTACGAATAATCTGAAAGGTATAATTTACACTTCACTACAGTACGGTAAAATATTTGAATTTATTTATGCTTTTAATAGCGGTTTAATTTTAAATTGGTAATAAGTATTATATGTTTACGTTTATCAATGTCTCACTGATATAACAATTTGTAAAATAAATGGGTTAAACCGCTACATGATTTGTACCAAGAGCGGTACTTCTATTACTTTTTAAAGATTGCAGTCGAAAATTGGCACAATACTCAGCGAAAAGTACGTCTGTCAATGTTATATGATTCAATGCATTTCACTCTAAAAAGCAGACTATGTAACTAGCCTGATACTTAAAAACACTTGAATAAAGTTCATTATTATTATTATTACTCACTCCACTCTTTATTCAACTCAGTTTCTATGTAGTTTAATGTGTGTAATGTATATAATCTAAGTGTAGTTAAATGTTACACACAAATTATTGATCTACTAACATGTTGCAAACAAGTTATAATATTGCAGAAGTCAAGCAATTGGGAAAAATGTAATAAAATGGGATCCTGTGAATTAAATATGAATTCTGGGTTCTGATTACTATTAAAGTATTGAAGTCTTTAAATAATTGTAAATTTTGGAATAGAAAAATATGTTATAGGTGAATAGATAATGACTGTTACACATTCTTTAAAACAACCATACCCTATTAATGCTTCTCGCATGCATATATTCTATGTATTCCGGATTTATATTTTGCATGCTTAATACATACTTCCATAAAAGTGATGTAATGCAAAACTCATGTAAATTGTAAAAGGTAGAACCTCCAAATTGAATAGTATCTAACATTAATAACAATATATGATTCGATTGCGGTGGATTACACGGAGCTACACGTATGCCTACGTACTTTTACATTAGCAAACTACCTCATATGCCTATATATGGGGGGTTTGACTCACTCACATTGTTCAATAAAAGTAACGGTGATTTTTAAATGGAGTTATATATGCACGTGATCATAATATTACTTGATATTTAATATTACTTGATACTTAATATTACCTTAGTCAAATCCTCCAACGATTCATTACTGCAACACTTTTGCATCAAATCCTGATGAATTGGCACAAATGCGGCTACAGTTTCCCATCGGAAGGACACAAGGAAAAGAAAATATCCTTTCGTGCATGCATGCATTACATTGAAACTGAGATTAACAAACTCATGCAATTCCCATCCGTCTTGGAAGAAAATCAAGCCATAAACCTTGATCATCATAACCGAGTCGGCCAATGAAAGCGAGATGACAATGATAGCCAGTATCTATAAAACAAGTGTTTGAGACATATTATTAACAGAAACAATATTATCACAAATGTAGGCACTAAAAAATAAATATTCTAGACGTGTTGTTTTCAATTTTAATCGTTCTTAAAATCAACACAAAAGATTGTAGAAAAATATTTAGTATTTAAAACGCCAGCTTCAGTAAAAACAGTAAGCAGTTAATATTATATATATTTTCAACAAATGTCGAAAAGTTATTAGAAGCAGTAATTTGTTGGTACTGAGCAGTTCTGATTTATCGAAACTATAAAATTGTCATTTCATACGTTTTACGAAAGTAATTGGAATGACACATTTCTGAAGTGAATCATTGAAAACATTGTACCCACAGTGTTCAACAAAACAAACTGATTTAAAATTTTTATACTTTTAGGAAACATGAGTTTTGTGCTCAGGAAATGATTAATAAAAAGAAAAATATAACGGTTAAAAGCTGCTGAAGCCAAAACTTGAATACCTGTAATATCCTGGACAGAAACTTATTGACCATTTTTCCATTTATTTTGTTGGGACAGATTCCAAGCCAGTACATTTTGTTGGTGAAACAAGTAAATAAGTCTTTGAATAGATATTTAGGGCATTCGTCGAATGGACCACTATAAGTGATGACATCTTTCTTCAAGGTGTTGTTGTCACCATTCGCATTAATATTGTTACATTCTGTTACAATATTATCTTTTTCTTCTTTTTGCTGTTTTGAATCTTCGTTTGATTCGTCTTTGCTCCGAATATTTTCCGACTTAAGCGATTGGCTTGCACTGCCATGGGCGCTCAAATTGTCCTCAACATTTGTAGTTTGTTTCTCTTTGTCATTTTCACCACCTGAAGTTTGATTTGGTTGCGTGTGTGGTTGGCAAATGTTCAGTACAGAGCCAAAAATTTGAAAAAAGTTCCAAAACATTCCCGGGGAAATAGTGCCAGTGGGTGAAGCGGGTTTCTCTTGTAAGTAATCAAGATATTGATTCAGCTCTTCTTGCTTAGCACTGCCTCTTCTGCGCAAGGTTGTACTGGTGTCCTGACAAATATTGTCGTCTGTCGGTTCGGTTAGATCATTTATGGGTTGCGACAATTTTTTTGGTAACGACTCAGCTAAAGTTGTAGAGGAAAATGAGAGATTTTCCATGGATGAATCCTTTTGATTTGGAGAATGTGGCTCCGGACAAACATCTCTAGTATCATGCACACTTTGCGGTCCAGTCTCATCTGGAGCAATTTCAACGTCGGTTTCAATTTCATGTGATGGATTGACAGGGTTTACTACAACTAAGGAATAAAGCTCAGGTGCTTTATTGTATGCGATTTCATGTGCCCTCATATCGGCAGAAGACATCTTTTGTTCTTGAATGTGATTCGAATCGGAGAGTGGCTTTGACACTAATAGTCGTGGGAGATCTTGACAGCTTTGTTTGTCAAAATTCGTTGCAACATTTATTCGCCCAGGTGAAGTGCCTGGCCTGACTTTCTGATTATGCCTGTCAAGGTCAAAGATGACGTTTGGTGCTGTCGCCCAAGTTGCGTCAATAGTGAAAACAGAATCAGGCCTGGAGACATATTTAGCTCGGGCATTTGAGGTTTTCTTATTCATCGATACTATGTCGGAAACATCCTTTTCAGTTAAGAAAGCTTCAATTGGAGTTTTAGTCGTAGCACATCTTGGCGCAAGCAAAGTATTAATAGAGTCATTATTTTCCACTGATAGCGTCAATTTCTTTGCGTTGCTGGAGCGGCTGAAATCTTTAACGTCATCCAATGACTGTTGAAAAAAATTGGATTTCTCGTTTTTATAGCTTTGATTGCTACATTCTTCTTCAATGGCAAACTCCGCCGCCATGGCACCATCCCATGAAAACTGAACCTCCATCGATGCCCCTGAATCATCGTCGGTAGATATTACTGTGGGAGATGTGTGGAAACCCTCCTCAGAAAAATGTGCTGCTTTAATGGGGCCGTCCTCAAATTTTTTCTTTTTCTTGCTCAGGCTGGTGGAATATTCATGCGCATTTGATGTTGCGAGAGGCTTAGGTTTATTCACGATTGGTTTCCCAATGCCTGGTATAGCTTTTTTGTGTGCAATCCTATCCTCGACTTTGTTGTCGCTTTCTGTAACATTTTTCTTTTTCGGAGCATCGGCGTTAATTTTTGTGCTGCGTGACATCGTTGGTTTCATATCTGTTGTATTTTTATTACGGGTTTGGAGTTTCTGTGCGGTACCCATGCTAGATGATTTAATGTCTGGTATATTTTGCACAGATTTATTTGCAATCTGTTTTTTTGAGTTTAAAGTAACAACGCCCTTTTCTTTTGCAATAGCTGCGACACCCTCAACATTTTCTTCTCGAGTTGATTCAATCACTGTATTAGATGCTTTTGTTATAACAGACGTAATTGCTTTGTCAGGTTGCTTCTTGTTGCCCTGACTGATAGTGCTTGATTTAGCGTCATTGTTCAGTAGTTCAACTGGGCACTCACATGCTGGGGAGTCATTCTCATGAGTCGGGTTGATGTCAAATGCATTGCCTGTTGCTCGTGCAATTTGAGTAGGATGGCGCTTAGCGGGTTTGACCGTTGTAGGCCCTGATATTTTTTCTTTTTCAACGTAATAGTTTATATCGGTTGCAGAAGCAGTTTCAGTTGATGCTTGAGGAAATGTGTCCTTCTCAAATGTATGCATTTCAACATCATTGTCCATTGTTGATTGCGCCGGAGGTGGTAGAATGGCCTTAGCCATTGTGCATAGTTTTTTAAGTCCCGCTTTATCGGGACCTCTATCTTTGTCATCCATTTTGATTATGTCATGAAGTATCTAGTCTGTAATAACCAAATTTTTATAATTAATGCAAGAGCAGTTGAACAACACCTCGTGCAAGAAATGCCTACATTCTGGAAAGCATACTCGCATATGGTTCCCTACCAAAAGCCGCCCAACCAAAAGCCACCCGGATGAAAGCCGCCCGTACCAGAAGCCGCCCGTACCAAAAGCCGTCCATACCAGAAGCCGCCCGTACCAAAAGCCACCCGTACCAAATGCCGCCCGAACCAAAAACCACCTGTACCAACAGCCGCCCGTACCAAAAACCGCCCGAACAAAAAGCCATCCTTGCAAAATACTTGCTAAAACCTAACCTAACCTAACTTTATCATCATCACTACTATTTTTTAAAGCCTATCTTGCCTCTCACCTAACCTAGCATACATAAATAAGTCCCATCTTAAAAAATCATTCCTGATAGATGTTGGTTTGGGCGGTTATTGGTACGGGTGGCTTTTGGTACAGGTGGCTTTTAGTTCGGGTGGCATTTGGTACGGGTGGGTTTTGGTACGGGCGGCTTTTGGTATGGGCGGCTTTTGGTACCGGCGGTTTCTGGTACGGGCGGCTTTCATCCGGGTGGCTTTTGGTTGGGCGGCTTATGGTCGGACACGTCGCATATTATAGCACAAAAATGTATATGCATCTAACCGAAATATATCACACCGTGAAAATAGGATTTAAACCATCATCCGTCAAAAGTTATGATCTTGCACAATACGGAGAGTGAAGGTTAGAAAATTAGATTGATTAAGTAA
The DNA here is from genome assembly GCA_021029165.1 of Cyphoderus albinus. Taxonomy (NCBI): domain Eukaryota; kingdom Metazoa; phylum Arthropoda; class Collembola; order Entomobryomorpha; family Paronellidae; genus Cyphoderus; species Cyphoderus albinus. The sequence continues at coordinate 11,268 of VYYJ01003888.1, forward strand.
CTATAAAATATGCACTGTAAATTTCAAAATGTAGTTCTTTAACGGTGATGGCTGACAGTCAAGTTTGAAAGCATTCTTCTAATAATCCCAGACTGATGCTACAAAGTGTTTATGTCTAAATGTATTTTAAAAGATACTATGGCGTAGTAAAAACCTCGTCAGTCTATGGAAATGACAAAATCAAATGTACCATAAGTCCATAAATGACGGAAGATGCATGTGATATTGTTTAATTGAATGAGGATGGAAATTGCTGAAAACCAGTATAAAAAGATAGAAGTAATTGTGAGTTTCTGTCTAACAAGGGAGTTGATGTTTTAGTTTCTAACAGTAACATCAACCCCGTTGTTAGACAGAGACTCACAATTATTAATGAATATGTTTTTTCCCAACAACTCTAAAAAGTAAAAAAAAAAGCAAGCAGTCGTTGAACATAGTCATACTCACAGTGAAGAGTTTTCTGATTTTACTACTTCAAAATCATGCAGCCATCAGCTTAATGTGTTGGTATGTAAGAAGCAATTTTAATTAAAAATTCTTACCTTTCTTGGAAAATTTTCATGTGGGTAGACGTAGTAAGAATGGTTTGATCCTCAGTTTCTGTTCATTATTTTTTTAAAATGTTAAATTTGCAAGATTTCGGATGAGATTATTTTCTTTGTTCGTGGTACATGAAGTGCTTGGAGAGTGCTAATATTAGTTTTAATAACATTAACAGGTGTGACCACTAGGTGACAGCTATGTACTTCATTAACAGTTTGTCACTGTCAGGGATCAAAATGTGTAACGACATGTGGTCGAGTCAGACTTTCTCCTGCTCATAGATGCATCAGGTATCTGAAGCAAACTCATGCTAAATAGATTAGGTGTAGTGAATTTATTTTTGTTCATTTAGCAATGTTACATTTCACTAGGTCTGTGCTCAAACTAATGTTAGCTAAAATAAGCAAGGAAACGACTCTCGACTTGAGTTTGCCAAGACATAGACTAGACAGGGAATAGTCAACTCAAGTCAGACTTTCTCCTTCTCACAGATGGATCAAGCATCTGAAGCCAACTCTACCGGTAGTGCAATACAGTAACATGCATAGAAATCGGATTTATATTAAATTGCCGTCTATACAGAATTATATTTGCTCTCATTACATGCGATGCATAAAAGCAGAATCAAAAGACAAATCATGTTTATCAAACTAGACACCATTACACTGGAAAATATAAACAATTAACCTGTCAGACATAATCATAATGGTGTTTGGTGGTGAATATCGCTACGAGTCAATCTATTTATACACTATATTATTTAATCTAAATACAATAAAACCAAAAATGCAGAGTAAGTTGTTCAGTGATGCAAAACATATTAGAATAAGAAAAATCATGTAGTGTGGTAAAGGAGGTGAAACGTCCTGCAAATAATACCCGTAGTAATTGCCTTCTTGCCTTTCTTTTGTGATTATTACTTTCTACATGCAAAAAGAAATCTGTCGAAAGTCAATGTTCGGCTTACCTATTTAAAGGACAGGTTTCTCTGTTAAAACGACACTGATTTTCTCCTTCGTGCTCCAGATTGCGTCCTACAAATTCAATGACATTATGATTTATAAATAAAATATTTTCGTATTAGGATTTTAAACGGCGTTTAAATAAACTAAATACCTAAAAATTATTTAATATTACAACGGTCTTGTCACCTACGCCACTTTTACTTTCTCTGAATGAAATTGTGCCACAAGAGAAAATATTTTAATTTAACTGCATGCTTCATGCATTGAATGAAGAAGAAAACTACGAGGCTAAGCAGCAAGAAATGCGTAATCTTGTAATCCGTCATACAGTACAATAATAAAATTTAATTATTCTTCAACTATGTACATATGTTTATTTGATTTACGTTAAATGGGCAATTTGGGTTTGATGTAGACAAAACGGAGAAAGTAAATATGGGGTAGAAAGGAACTGCCTTTTTGTTTCTATGTATGGAATGTGTTTAACTGTGAAATGTCAATCATTTTGCTTTATCTATTTGACGATCTATTTGTAAACAATAATAATATTGTGTAAACTCAATCTTAAACTTTTCGTGTGCCTTGTAATACAAACGACTACACCTATTGATACATGTCGAGCAGACACATTTATAAATCATTACACAAACTGTATTTATACGAGTAGCATTGAAATTTTTTGGAAATTACTTTGTCCATTAAATAAGTTTAATAAAGAAAAATTTAAGTTCAATTCAGTTGTCTAGTTACATAAACACTGAAAGTGGTTTAGAATGCAACATCTTTTTGCTAGGTTTTCGTTGTCATGCGTGGCTGTTACTTTAAAACATTGTATTACACAATCAGATAGCAGATTGGCTTGATGGCAACTATGTATTCGTTGAACAAATGCTTGTGTAAGAAGTGCAGATTTAATTTTCTAAAACTGATATAATGAAGAACACTCTTAATCAGGTAGGTACATAACTAGTAAGTCATGAATCGTTGTGAAAACCCCATACTGATATATGTGGTTTCTGGGCTCGTAAAAATATGTGCGTGTCTCCGATGATTCAAGTGTAATGGAATTGATGTTATACTACAAAGAGACTTATAAATTATTCTTCAGTAAAAGCTGCAAGACTCCAAGCTGATATTCATATTTTGTATTAGCAAGCAGGAAAGCCAATTAACATAAAAAACAAGTACTTGGAAAACGACTGAACTGCTCTATTTCAGTTGAGCGAAGGCATGGTTGAAAAATAAACAAATCTCTTGACCTTGTGATTACTCATATAAGTCATTGCATTTTTATACGGTCGCAATCAATATCGGTACTATAAACAAACTGATAGCCTAAGCCTGAATCGCCTACAACACTTCAGTTTTATTTACATGGGATTCGGGATTCTCGTAGAGAATACTTTAGAAGATCAAGCAAAATCAATTCATTTCATTGTAATAAATTTTGAAACTGTAACGCTTTCTGGAACACTAATTCATCTATGCTACCAATAAAAGCTAGCTTCATGAAAAATTGTTGTTTCTGTTCTTGCACTTTTAGATACTGTACATGGATAAATCTTTAAGTACAATGATGCTTAGAATTCGGCTAATGCAAATATTCATAATTGAGACGGTAAAAGTAAGTTGGACCTTTTTTTTGTTGGAAAATGAACTGTCATGAAAGTTCATATACGTATTATAATTGTAAAATTAGAAGCGAAGAGAAAGCCAAAAAAATAAACTGAGGCAAAACAATCTTGACGACCAACTGCTTGTTTTTTTAAAAAGAAAGTTACACAATGGCAACTTGATCATTACAACAGCTTTTTTTGTATATACTGTTCGGAGAAAATATATATTTCTGACGAAACAGCTTCTCTTGATTACGATCTGTATAGTTACATTAAATTTTGGGAAATAAAAAGTCTAGACGCTCAGTTATGATGGCTAAAGTCTCATCACCACAATTTCCTAAAATCTACTTCAGATTTGGAATGAATACAATCAGTGCATTACATACAGATTATCCATTTTGTATTACATTAGCAGTCCATCATTGCTAGGTATCAAAGTGAGTAACGTCATAAATCTATAAAGAGAGAGAGAGAAAAAAAAAAGTCGAGTCAGACTTTCTCCTGCTCATTGATGCATCAGGTATCTGAAGCCTAGAGTATGATACTAGCTTACATTAGATGTAATGAATTTATGTATATTTGGTTCATTTAGCAATGTTACATTCCTCTCGGTCTGTGTTCAATTCAAAC